>JAVJIF010014972.1:0-102591 GCA_038442645.1 Agave tequilana
TTAGTTACTTGAGTTTAGAATATTCCACTACATCTGCTTGATTGTTGGATTTTACATTTGAGCCATCACGACTCGTCAAGATTATAAGGACACCTCTTGGACCAGCTACACAGCCTCTGTCAGGGTCTATGTTCGATCTTGATTACATAACTATATTTAAAGACTAAACTTATCGCAGGGACGTGAGAGGGCACCATTCTGAGACTATAACTACGGTTGTTTGGGGTTACGCCTAAAATAAGGCGTGCTATGATTACCGCATCTTATGATTTAGACACCATTGTAGAGACCTTTGATGTTGCATTAAACTTAGACTTGACTTTCAAAATGCTAGTCAATGCCAAGGCCCGGTGTTCTAAGTGTGAGGGATATAGACATTACGATTATCAGTGTGCTTCGGAGAGTCAACATGTTAGACGACTCGAAAATTGTTGAGGATGTTCACGTTCCTCCTAAGACTGCTAGTATAACTGAAAACATATCAGTTGGTTCTCACACACTGATTTTTGTCGAGGCCCACGTGTCTTTTGATAGTATCGATGATAACGTGAATGATATAGTTGAGTCCAATATACCCGCAGAGTTTCCTTGCTATGAATATACTTTATGGTCGTTCTTATTGAATCATATTCTAGTGAGTCATGTGAGTTCTTTGCCACGGTCTTTAGTGCTTCTTTTACTAGTCATTTAGAATCTATCCCTAAGTCTAATTTATCATTAGCAGAGTTCAATGTGTGTCATTTTAAGCATTCCATATATCTCATTCTCCTGTCATTCGGAGTTATGCCTAGAGTGCCAACTGCATTACATTTGCCTGTTGCACCTATTTATAATATCACTAGGCAGATAGAAATTTGCAATGATACCTACAAATTTGTTGCATATCCATATAGTATCTTACGGGAATTTGCAGTTGATAATAAAGTGAAGGTTACGAGTCACCTTGAGACCGTGAGGAAGTTGCATATTTGGCCTATAGATTCTCAATAGGATTCTGAACAGAAATGCTTCTAATTACTTACGAGTTGAATACCCCATGAGATCTTGGTATCAGCTCCAACTTCATGGGGATAATGTGCCTCAGTCTACATATGTGCGTTGATCGAGCTGTCATCTTCCACAGCTGACCCATCACGAAGACATCTCTATCTCCACCACCATGGCCTCGACGAGATGTACTAGTGCTGCTGCCATGACCACCACCATGGCCCGATTGAGATGCTTCAAGAGGGGTAGCTTCACTCGACAGGGTCGAGTTCCTCCCATCCCAGGGGAAATGATAGGGACATCACATGCTGCCTTTTTATCACTTAGTCATTTTTTAGTTGTAGTTCATTTTGCCTGGTTATGTTTCTTTTATGTGGTGTTTAGTATTACATCGGTTATCTCCTAAAAGTGCTCTTTTGTAAAAGCCTATAAATAAACTTTAAACTTCTTTTTATTGAGAAGACAATGAATAATTAAAAATCTTTCTGTTATATTTCTTGAGTTATGAGAGCTTTTGAGATTGGAGTGTGAAGCCCGTGTCGCAAGAGGTGCGAAGCCCGTGACGCAAGGGGTGCAAGCCCAAATCTATCTGGTTCTTTTTTGAAACCCTAATTTCTTTATCTATTTTTTCTTTTTAACCCCAAGTTCTCAAATTTTAGTTTGAAGGTAATTGTGATCCTCCCGTGTTACATTAGAGGGAGAGAGACAGAGAGATGATCGATAGGAGAGAGCTAGAGAGGAGAGAGGGAGAGAGAGACGAGAGAGAGCGAGAGCCAGAGGGAGGTAGAGAGGAGAGAGAGCCAAAAGAGATGATCATCCGATCTCTCTCTTGTCTCTTATGTTTTCTTGTTCTTTTTTTTGGATTTTTCTCACATATACCCCTAAAATCTTCCATATTTCTAAACCTACCCCAAGTCATTATATTCCTTAAATTATCCCCGAAATTATTATATTTTCCCAATTATCCCTGAAAACAAACTTGTTTTGGACATGTGATACATAAAAATTGATATCTATAATTTTAGGATTTGTCGTGATTTTTTCAAAAATTTTGAGATTTTTATGTCGCATTTTGCGCCTATCTTCCGAGATCGATCCAAGACGCCGCGACCGATGTGTCTCAGTGCTCGTCGAGTCGGTGGCCGAGACCGCGACTTTGAACCATGAAGGAGAGTGATAACCCCAGGAATGAAAGAGGGAAAGTAAGAACAGGAAGGACATTAGTCTTTATATACATTAGGGGTGGCTTTTTAAGTGAAATGGGTGTGGTATTGGGGTCCAAAATCTGACCCGATCCCCCTTCGTAATAAAATGCACCCTCATATATATGTGGGAGCATAACAAAATGTGCATGCATATTTAATTTTTATGCGGACACCATACTTTTTTGACAACAAATTAATAATATTTGCTAAAAAATGCGCCAAAATGTATATGCAACCACTTTAACATTCACAAATATAGAACTTGTGAAAATATATGAAAGAACATTGAGCATAGATGGTCTTGTAAAATTCTCCATGAAATTCAAGGCCCCTTTATGATCATATAGTGATTAGGAGCACTTCATTACTTCAACAACTATCCTAACAAGAACCTTTTTGTTTTGCCATCAAGGTGAGTTATCTATCCTGTAGTGAAAATTATAAATTAATTGTTAAGTTTGCTTGATGGACATTGTTAGCCTATAAAACAAAATCTTAAGCTTTTTGGGATTGACGATCCAAGTTCTTTTATTCCACTCAGAAAGTGATGTAAAACTTGGATCGCAATCACCTTCATACATGAAACTTAGGGTTTAAAATTTGGGTTTAAGAAACTGGATAGAATTTTGGGTTTCTACCTCTTATACGGGCTTCATAACCAAAATTTAAGAGCAAAAAAAACTCAAGAACTGAAAATTTGTGAAAATTTTAATCATTCAAAATAATTCAAAGAGAAGTCTAGGGGTCTCTTTATAGGCTTTACAAAAGAGTACTTTTAAAAAATAACCGATGTGATACGAAACGCCCACATAAAGAAACACTACTAAAAGCAAATAACTAAACAATAAAACAACTAAAACCAAAGAAATGTGGCACCACAGTTCAAAGACTCGGCCGAGTCGGAGACGAGTCGGCCGAGTCGTATCCGTCTCGCCTGCTCCGAGACGAGTCCGAGTCACGAGTCATCGACTCAACTCAGAGGAGATCGACTAGGCCGAGAGTCGGAGTTGACTCGGTTGACTCGGCATTATGATGAAAATTTTATGCCTCATCGCAATTCAATGTGGAAATAACTACATTAGCATATATTTATGAATATATTTTATGTAATTTATTATATTGTGCATGTATTTTAATATGCTTCTACCAACGACGCGTGTATTTATACTTTCGCTTTATGTTTAGTGTGCTAGATGATATATTTTGGACATGTGAGACATGAATGTGGATGTTTACATTTTTAAGATTTGTCGTGATTTTTTTAGAATTTTTTTAGCTTTCTATGTAGCGTTTTGCGCGTATCCCCCGATACCGATCCGAGTTGCCGAGACCGATCTGTCTCAGTGCCCGCCGAGTCGGCGGCCGAGACCGCGACTGTGAACCATGTGCGGCACACTATTTTCTGGATTTAGAATAAACTCGGTCAAATCATCTCAGTAGCGTGATGTCCTCATTATTTTCCCCGGGGTGGAAAAAACTCGACCTTATCAAGTGTGGTAGGAAACTGCTGTTGTTTATGGTAATGCTCCAGTAGATCAGGATCAAGCTGTCAGAAATCCTCCTCAGTAATTTAAAAATTTTCTGATTCAGGTTTCTTTTAAGATAGTGTCACGTTCTCCGCCTCTAGTAGAGACAATCTAATCATCTAAGATAAAATCTATATTTTATGCTGCATAAGGTAATTTTGGAAGAGTGAAGGAAATGTGAGTCTCTCAGAAAGAAGTCCTGGTAGGCTTATCCATTTATTGATCTGAAGGGGTATCAAAAGTACCCTATATGGAACCAAATCTTAAACATTAAAAGTACAACTTATGCTAAAATCCGGCAGGGGATCTACTATATAGGCATTTGAATTGATCTTCTTGAGGATTTGAAATGGTCTTGTGCTTCGCAAGTACAATTTATTCATGGTTCTTGGAGAAAACTGTTCGGGTCTCAGGCAGACGCACCATCACAGTCACTGACATTAAATGTCCTTAATCTAAGATGTAAATCAGCAGAAGCTTTATAATCAGTACTATTTTTCATTATCTTTTCTCTGATTTCTTCATGTAGTGCGCATATATGAGATGCGAATGCCGATGCAAAATCTGATATCCTAGAATAATGATGAGCCATAGGAACTAAATCAATCGGTTGCCTAGGTCTAAAGTCGGTTACTATCTCAAATGGACTAAGATTTGTAGTCCTATTGATAGAACTATTGTATGCAAATTTAGCCATAGGCAAAGTTAGATCTCAAGTTTTCAAAATTTTCCCAACGAGACACCTAAGAAGATTTTTGAAGGTTCTATTTACTACCTCGGTTTACCCATCAGTTTGTGAATGAAAGGCTGTCAAAAATTTCAGCTTGGCTCCCATCTGGTGCCATAGTGTTTTTCAGAAATAGCTCACAAACTTCATCTCTATCAGACACCAAGATTTTAGGCAACTCATGCAATTTAATGATATGATCAAAGAAAAAATAGCTACCCGGAATGCATCTGAGATTTTAAAACACATAATGAAGTGAGCCATTTTGGAGAATTTGTCAACCACTGTGTTTTTGGCAATCCTAATATGAAATCTAAGCTCATGTCTTGCCAGGGGCAACATGGCACATGGAGAGGAGTGTAAGGCCTGACAATCTGTTTTTATTGTTTGGCCAGTTGACACGTGCAACACTGGCTTACGATCTTAACTACATACTTTTCAAGCTCGACCAGTCGAATCTGTGTTCAACAAGCTCAATTGTCTTGTTCTAAATGAAGTGTCCAGCTAGACCTTCAGCATGTATTTCCCAAGAGAGGAACTCTTTGAGAGACGTACAGGGAAACAAAGCTTACAGAACCTGAATAGATATTTGTCTTGTAATAGAAATCTGTCCATCTCTCGAACATAACCACCCCATAATGTGACATATATTTCTCCAAAGTCGGGACAAGATTCATACTCATCTCTCAATCTCTCGAACCCAGTCACTTTTGCGCCATAGCAACCAAAATCATTACACGCCGCTGAGCACATCAGCAGCCTTGTTCTCAACTCTTGCCTTATGCCTCAGGACAAATGTGTAATCCTGGAGGAATTTCACCACTTGTCTCGCATTTAGTCTCTTTTGAGAGTTGAGGTATTTAGCGCCTCGTGATCTGAATACAGCAAAAACTCTTGCACTAGCAGGTAATGTCTCTAGTAACGCAAAGCCTGCATAATCGCGTAAAATTTCTTGTCATACGTGGAGTATTGCTGCTGGGCGTCATTTAACTTTTCGCTGAAATAGGCTACGTGATAGTTCTCATGACTCAACATACCACCTATCGCTGGCTCTGATGCGTCACATGTTACTTCAAACACCTTTAAAAAAAATCTGAGAGACACATAACAGGGGTTTTAGTCACTAACTTTTTCACTTCCTTAAAAGTCTGGTGGCAACAAGAGTCCACTGAAATCTCTCTTCAAACAGTTAGTTATTGGTGCCATAATAACGTTAAAGTTCTTTATGAACCGCAGTAGAAAGTAGCTAACCCGTGAAAACTCCTGACTTACCTAATCGTACAGGGCTGTGGTCACTCGTGATTGCTTTGGGTCCGCAAAAACTCTTTCGGATGAAATAACAAATCCTATGAAGATAACTTTGTCTGTATAGAAAGCACATTCTTTTGGGTTTGCATAGAACTTCTTAGCCTAGAGTGTGCGAAAGACTTGCCTCAGATGGATGGTCTATGTGTTGCTCCTGAGTTCGGTTGTAAGTATGTATATCATCAAAGTTCACCACTATGAATTTATCGATAAACGGCCGAAATAATTGAGTCATCACTCTCATGAAGGTGCTAGGAGTATTGGACAGTCCAAAGAGTATAACCAACCATTCATAAAGCCCATCTTTGGCTTAAAGGCAATTTTTCATGTACCTCTTTGTCGAATTCTAATTTGGTGGTATCCACTCTTAAGATCAATCTTGGAAAAGTATGTGGCACCTGACATCAAATCCAGCATATTATCAAGTCGGGGAATAGGAAAAAGATACTTGACAGTGACTTTATTGATTGCGCGGTTATCCACACACATACGTCATGCGCCATCCTTCTTTGACGCCAAAAGTGCGGGAACTGCTCATGCGCTCAAACTTTTTTTGATCATTTATCAAGTAGTTCTTCTACTTGCCGTTATAACTCTGCGTGCTCAGTATGGTTCATCATGTAATAGGGCAGGTTTGGCAAATTTGCTCCTGAGATTAAGTCAATGACATGTTGAATGTCTCGCATTGGGGGCAACTCACATGGCTGATCTTTTGGGAGGACTTTGAAAAATTCTTTCAGTATTGATTTAATGTGTTCTGAGATTTGCATCTCGGTCTCTGGCTCAGCTTCTCGAGCCACAAATGCATAATAAGTCGAGCCTTCATTCAGGCTCCTTTCAATTTGATCGTGACTAATCAAATTCATTACCATCTTACCTTTACACTTATCATCCTTCTTTTCAGAAGCTAGTGTATTCACTTTTCTTTTGTCTTTATCAACTTTCTTTTCTAAAGTTAGTGGTTTAGGTTGATTCGGCAATAGCTTTACCTTCTTGTCATTATGGACGAACGAGCAGTAGTTGGTACATTCATATATGGTCACATCTAAGTCGAATAATCATGGTCGTCCCAAAATGATATGACTAACATTCCTAGGGAGTGTGTCACACCACAAGTTATCTGTGTACATGATAAACTGGATAGGAGTTTAACATCTTTCCTAGACTTCTATGGATATAGCGTCGATCCATGTAACCTTATAGGGATTTGGATGCTTCACCGGTTTCATATCTAAGGTGGTGATTAGTTTCGACGTAACAACGTTGATACAACTCCCACTATCTACTATCATCCTGTAGCTCTTGTTCTTAATTTTTTTGCATATTTAGAATATGACAGTTTTTCAATCGTTGATTTGATCGGGTTGTGCTAAGGTGCACCTGACTACTCTTAATTGGGCTCTGTCTATACTAGGACTTAGTTTTGTTACTCTCACAGTTTTAATAAAACCATTGAATTACATTCTTCAACAAAGGCATTCGAGTCATCATCTTGCTGGTGCACGATCACTTCTAGACCATCTTCTTCTTTCACATCTTCAATGAGAACTTCCACTAAGAGAGTCTTGGTTTGACTCGGACACTGGTTGGCAAAGTGTTCATACCCTTGACATTTATAGCACTGGGTGCGCGGCTTGATCTTTACTGGTTCACTAACTAGTCTTCTCTCGGAGGTTATCGATTTTGTACTTGGTTTGACACTTGAGGAACTGGAAGCAGTTTGCTCGGGGCAGAAAAGGATCGTCTAAAGTTAGGTTTGCTAGCAATTGTGGTTTTAGAGCTATCTCTAGAATCAATTCGATGTAAGTTGGATCCTCTAGACTCATCTAAATCGGTGATTAGCTGGTATGCATGCTCGAGAGATGAGCTCTCGGCTGTAATCATTCTTAAGACCTGAACTAAACCTAAATAGGGTCTGTTCAAGAGATTCAAACTTGATTGCACCGCATCGATTCAAATACTCATCAAACTTAGCAATATAATTAGTGGCCAATTTGTTTCCTTGAGTTAATCTATTCCACTTGTCCAATAACTGTTGACTGAAGGACGGTGGAACGTACGTCGACCTAAGTTTCTCTTTCACGCCCTCCCAAATCTCCACTGGATCATCCCTTCTATATCTCATCATCTTTTCAAGGTTTTTTCCAATATTATTTGGCTTGCCTCGTTAGTTTTATCATGGCAAATCAAATTTTTTTAGACTCGGACATGTCATGCAAACGAAAGTAGCGGTCCATAGTTAGCTGCCAATCTCTATAAACCGAGGGTCTAAACGTCCATCAAAGGAAGGACCATCTACTTTCACATTTTTGATATACTAGGCATCTGTGTCACCTGTATTATAGGGTTGAACTCGCTCACGCCTGGGTGACCTACTGTCATTTCTAGACTTGTCCTCCATGGTTCTCCTTTGATTGGTTTCGCCTTTCAAGTCGTGTGGCGAAGTCTCTATAATTAGCATTAGCCTGGCCTCTAAACTCTTGCAGACGTCGGTCCATTTGATCCATTCTAGCAATGAGTGTGTTAAGTGCATCTTTAAGATTAGAGTCTATTGGTGCAGAGGTCTCTTATGCAGAAGAAAGTTCTACCATTTCTAGTTGGCATGCGCGATCCATACTATTCTTAAATACAAATTACTTTGGGGTAAGATGTATGCTATGCAGGAGGAATCAGAGTTCAGATTAATGACAAATAATACCAATTTTATGTTTTGTTGATTAACACGTGATTAAAAAAATACCAGTGTTCAAAATAACGATAACGTAACGATAACGTTTTTCCTTTGTTATGTTAAGATAGGTTATAACGTAACACATAACGTAAGTTACGCGATTTAGTATTTATTTAATAAAAATAAATATATAAACTATATTTAAAAATTTTAATAAATAAAATATTAATTTTAAAAAAATAAAAAAATATCAAAACAATATATAACACATTTATCAAGTCTCACAACAAATTTTAGTAAGTATCACAATAACATGTAAGGGATTCAAACTTTTAGCCATGCTATTCAATCTACACAAGCAAGTATGAATTATAACAGTTAACAACTAACAAGCATGATATTGAATTATAACAACTAACAAGCATGATAATTTAGCAAAAGATCATAACAAGCATGAAATTTCTCTGTTCTATCTCTGAATTGAATTTAAAAGCATAATAATTAATTTAAAATGTATCACTCTCCCCTTATTCACCTGATCACTCTCTCTGCAATTCATCTATTCTCTCTCTTTGCTCTCCCTCTTCCCAATCTCTCTCTCTCTTTGCTCTCTCGTTCTCTCTGTTATCTCTCCCTTCCGTTCTCTCTTTGCTCTCTTCCTCCGATCTCTCAGCAGAGAGAGAATGTGAGGGAGAGAGAGCAGAGAGAGATCATGAGGGAGAGAGCAGAGAAAGATGGGGAGGGGGGGGGAGAGAGAGCAGAGAGATTGGGAGGGTGGGGAGGAAAGAGAGAGATCAGGAGGGAGAGTAAGCAAAGAGAGTGATCAGGAGGAGAGCAGAAAGTGAGTGATAGGGAGAGAGGCAGAAAGAGAGAGATTGGGAGGGGGAGAGAGAGACCTAAGACAGAATCAACGACGACGAGGAGGAATCAGCGATGACGACGAGGAATCAGGTAGGTCTTCTTCTTTATTCTTCTTCAAGGCGCCGAGGACGAGACGAGAGACGGCGAGGGATCCTCCGACGACAGGGAACCACCGAAGACGACGAGGGATCGGGGGATTTCTCCTCTTCTTCTTTCTTCATCGTCTGATTTTTTGGGGGGATTTTGCTATGCCCTAGATCGAGAACGAGGGCTCGGGATCGGGTGGAGTCTGAGAGGGCTCGGGTGGGTGGGTTTTATAAAAATAGAATTCGCACAGTAACGTACATTACTGTGCGTTACGAAAATAACGTAACGTAACGTACATTACCATGTAAAAAAATGCAAGTTATGGGTTTTTGCGTTATTTGCCCTTGTTTCCTAACGTTTGCCTCATGTTAGTTATCGTAACGCGTTATTTTGAACATTGAAAAATACAATATTGGGACAGTGATTTAACTACACGTGCTAACACATTAACTTTCAAATCAATCTAAGAGATCACTGATTCAAGTTAATTTAGTTGCACAATTATATCAAGTCAGGTTCTACTCAAAGTCAGAAGCACATAACCCACTAATTAGTGGGCAACAGTTAATAGGCACTACCTTGCGACAGATTGAAAGAGTCATCTCAATTAAGTAGCAGAAATAACTGAAAAGAAACTTCAACGATTACCTGGGAGATGATCGAAGCTCGAACCTGGATGTGACAGCTGTAGACGTGTAGTACTGCTCTCCACGAATTGTTACTTCAAAAATGGCTCGATTCGAGCTTGAAACGATCTCAGAATGGTCTTTGGAAGATCTAAACTGCAGTGAACCGAGTCTGAATTGAGTTGATTGAGTCAACTCGTTGAGCTGAATTGGTATCGTCAGTTGTCGACGGGTCAGGTCCGGGTCGCGTTGCTAGTGGTTGGGTCAGGTTTAGTCGGATCTGACCTGAACTGTTCTGATCAGATACTGATCAGACTAGTCAGTTAGATTAGATCTTGACAGTTGATCAGAGCTCACAGCCCTGATCAACTTTCACCCGTTCGGAGGAGGCAACAATGACGGTGGGCGCCGGTGAGGGCGAAGGTCGGCGAGCATGAGGGTACGACGTGACGGCAGCAAAGTCTTCTTGATCTAAGCCTGGTTCGATCCGATCGGCGCTGGATTTGATCCAATAGACGGTGTTGAAGCGACGGAGCACAGCAATGAAGGCAGGCGATGGAGATCTGGGAC
Source organism: Agave tequilana (assembly GCA_038442645.1). Lineage (NCBI taxonomy): Eukaryota > Viridiplantae > Streptophyta > Magnoliopsida > Asparagales > Asparagaceae > Agave > Agave tequilana. The sequence goes on from JAVJIF010014972.1 coordinate 10,566, forward strand.
CAGAGTTGGTGAGGATGTTGGTGGGTGTTGTTGGCGGTGGGTGTTTGGGCTTTGTGGGGGAGCATCGGTGGTCATCGACTATTGGCGGCATCGTTGAGGAACTCCGGCGAGATCACAACAACGACAGGAAGAGGAGGAGATCACGGCGAGGGAGCAAAGCTGATCGGGTAATGGAGATTTGGATCTGGAGGTGATGATAGCGGGTTATGATGGGAATGATGGAGGTGATGGTGGCGGAGATGATAGAGTTGATGGAGTTGAAGGATCGGCGGCGTGCTGTCCGATCTAGAACTTCACTGGCGACGAAGATGGTGGATCTTGAGACTGTTGAGGGTGATGATGATGTTGAGGAGATGGGTTCTTGGTGGAGTTGTTGCTGAAGGAGATGGTGATGAAAGGTGGTGTGGTGGCAGCGGCGGAAGAGGAAGGTGATGATGAAGGGGCAGGCGGCCGTGGGCGAGTATGGCGGTGAAGAACCCTAGGGTTAGGGTTTCTGGGGGGAGGAGGGAGAAAACGATCATTGCCTGTAATTTTTATTGTTTCTTTTTTTTTTTGAAATAGCTCTAGGATTGATCTAGAACTTGGGTTTCGGAGGCGGGAAAAGTTTTGAAGGGGATTGAAAACCAAGAGCTCTAATATCAAACTGATGTAAAATTTGGTTCACAATCACCTTCAAACTGGGAACTTAGGGTTTAAAATTTGGGTTTAAGAAATTGAATAGAATTTTGGGTCACACCCAAAGCTCAAGAGTAAAGAAAACTCAAAAATTTAACTAAAAATTTGTCAAAATTTTAATCATTCAATAATAATTCAAAGAGAAGTCTTGGGGCCTTTTTATAGGTTTTACAAAAGAGTACTTCTAAAAAATAACTGATGTAGTACTAAACGCCTACATAAAAGAAACACTAATTAAAGCAAATAACTAAGCAATAAAATAGCTAAAATCAAATAAATGTGGCATGCCATTTTTTGGATCTAGAATAGACTTGGTTGAATCGTTTCAGTGGCGTGATGCCCTCATCAAAAAGTGTTTCTATCGGACGACTCGTAGGTAGGATTTCTTGATGTGGTATGTTAACACTAGGTTTCAAGAGGTCATTTAAATCTCTTCAATGGAAATTTATAATACATTTTGTTTCATCTCCATTCATTCTACCTTTCCAAGCTAGTCATGTTTGCACCAGAAGACTTTCCATGTGGCTCAAAAGCCAACGTGGGGGAGGGGGGGTGTTAAGTGTTACATTTGCTTAATATACTTCTTTAGGTCACAACAAAACAACATAGTATTTTAGGTAAATTGGTTTTCTAATAAAACAATAAGTCTTAACTATTTGTTAGCCATGATAATGGCGCAAGGATAATTCTATAAAGGAGATTCACTTATTGGATACCTATGACTGTGATACTTGAAAATTTTGATATTTAATAGATGTGTTCAATACTCATTGCATATCCTAAAATTTATAACGTATCCCAAGTGAATTGAATACTTGTAAGAGATGTGTTTTAGATTAAGTAAAAAAGTTTAAAGCATATGCATTAAGTAGGCAAAACATGAATATCTGAAATTATCATGTTGTTTAGATATATGGTTTGGTTAATTCAAGCCTTTGATCATGATATAAACACTTTAAAATCTTGAAACACCATTTTTTGGTTTTTAACATTCTATACTCTAGATCTGAGTAATGTACTATTTTCAGCCATTTATTTTTGCCTGCTGAATGCATAAAGGAAAAAAAAAACCTTAAAATTGCTCGATTTGTAATTTTAGGCAATCTAAATGGCATAGATTAAGATGTAGATTTTCAATTTGGAGGGCCTTATGATTAGATGTGAATGGGAAAGATTAGGCTCAATTCTTCCATAAGTAGCCAAATTATCTCTCTTCACACGCGCGTGCGCGCGCGCACACACACATAGAGAGAGAGAGAGGAGAGAGGGAGAGAGAGAGATCACACATTTATGAAGAGATCACACATTTATGTAGAATATCTTTAATATTGTGATATCTTTGAATTATCCTTATCTTGAACTTTTAGGATTTGTGTTCTATATACCTAGGTAGCACGAACATTTCTATCATGGAGCCCTACCCATGTTCGACACTCTGACATCTGTATCAGACATCGACACTTCTTTGGACACTTCTCAGATACTTTTAAAATGTTGTTAATTATATACTATAGTTTTTTAGTTTAGGATACTTCTTGTAACTTTCTCCAACACGTGTCTTACATTTCTCATTCGCTACTTTTTCTTGTATATGTTTGATATATTTATTCAGCTTCATGTATAGACCATAGCAGAAAAATATGTCAAAATATGATTTTCATGAAGTTATGATAACTTTCAATAATATAAAAAGTATAATACATTAAGGTTGAGCTACTCTATATAAAGTTGTAGAGCATCTTTTATGTATGTATGCATGCATGCATATATTTATGCGCTTTCTCTTATCATTTATACATATACTCTATATATTATAGTGTCATGTTGCCGTATCCTTGTGTCATGCTTTTTAAGAAATTGCCATGTCGCGTGTTCATGTCCGTGTTGTACCCGTGTATGTGTTCGTGTCCATGTTTCTTAGCTACATACCTACAATGTGTAGTAGGCAGATTTTGATGCATATTGGTTGTGAAGTCTCTCATTTGTTCATAACTTCTAAAGTTACATCCCATATGATTCATTCCATTAATTTTTTTAAAAAAAAAAATCTTATGGTTTGGACTTGAAATTAGAAATTCCCACATCGTACCACAAGAATTAACATCTGAACATGGCCTTAGGAGCTATTCTATTCATTTAAAACCTTTAAATCCTAAAGCTTCACTGTACGATTTTATTATAGAAATTATCCCTCGTCTACTCGCATCAACTAATGTAATCTGATATTTTGGGTACGTCTGACAGATTTGCCCATGCTTAATACAACGAATTAAGGACTTAATAATTAACCTTGTTTTAAGTGTATGATGATAAGGACTGGATCTGTCTCTCCACTCTCTCATTAGTTACTATTCTGTATATCCATCCTTAATCACATTGATATAACTATTAAATACTAGTTCTTTACTGAAACCACGCCTATTTATGTTCATATTTCGTAAGCGCTTTTTAAATCTATTGAACTGCATCATCTTCCCCTCTTTCAGAATGTCTCTAGCAATTGCTTGATATGGATATGGCTTCCATGATAAACCTCCCAACATAAACCACATTAATTTTCAGAAATAATCCATGTTCGTCTTTATTCATTACATATACACCACAATGTTTCATGGTTGCCTCTTTCTGGATTTAGGGAAGGCTTTATCCTCTTTCTCTGTTCTTCTTGATTTAATACTTTTGTTTTTATGAGATCTTGATGAGTTCATTGACTGTCAGATCCTCCTGACAGCCATCGATACTCCCCCTTGGTCCATACATTCAGAATATCAGGAAATGCTTTCAAATCGTTCTTTGAAATCTCTCCGTACAATTGATCAATGCTCTCATCAGCTGTCAGAATGTATTCAAATTCCTTGCAGTTCTGTTTCATAAGCCAGGAGATATCCACCATCTCATGGATTAAGGTTTCTGGTAGACTGACACAACCCTGTGAAATGAAAGAAGGTAAAATACCTAAAGTATCAACCAGGTTGCATTCATTCTGCAACAAGAGATCATGCACTAGTCAAAGATGATCCATTGTAAATTCCATATATTCATGCAGTCTTGTATAGATACCTAAAATATTTCAAACCCAAGTGAACTTACTGTCATACAGGCATCAACCAACAAAATTAAGGACTCCAACTATAATCCAAAAGTTCAATAAATTTCTTACTCAAGCTACCATTAAGTCAAGAATCAAAATAATAATCTAATCCTACTTTCCTGGTCCAAGCAAGAAATTGGATTGTTTCACATGAAAAATGGATATCTGACACTGTAACGTAATAACATACAGGTTTAGCGTAAATTTCATGATCAATAAGCACTCAAACTATTGTTCACTGAAAAAATCTTCTCTCCTTTGAATGCAGGATTTTCAACTCCAAAGGTTACCGGAAGAAGCAATTCTGATTATTCCGCAGGCTGTTGTGCAAGCACAAACAAGGAGATTCCCAAGGGCAAGATTCTTGAAGCAGTGAACCTTCGAGTCTATACACTTGGTGAACTGAAGAGAGCCACAGAGAAAGTCAAGCGTCATACAATTATTGGGGAAGGTGAATTCGGGGTGGTACATAAAGGGTGGGTCCTCTGAGTCACACAATTTGTGGTAATGGGATGGCGGTTGCTGTGAAAAAAATATTATCTGAGCAACATGCAAGCATTGGAAGAGTGGCAGGTGATTGGTTTTATTTTGGTCAAAGAAATAATTCTATCTTATTAACAAGAGAGGGCGGGGGGTGTTGTTCTTTTGGCTTTCTTTTTCTTCCTATACTTTTCATCGCTGAAATGTCTTTTTAGATCATGGCCACTCTTAAAGGTGGATTAGCTACTTATTGTCAGTATATATTTTATTCTTTGTTCGCAAGCAGCAGAATTGATTTTTATTTACAGTTTTTGGGTTTTGTCTTTTGCTTATTGATGGCAAGATTTTTTTTTTCTTTTCATTTTGATCTATATACCTTCTGATATCCTTTTCAGTTTAACTGTTTACTTGAGTTTAACTATACTCATTGATTAATTGCTATCCTTTGTGATGACATTTGTAGCAAAAATGAATTTGAGAGAGTTCTGATGGGGACATCTAGTGCTTTATTTAGCTGATTTAGTGATTGTTTTATTTTAGCCTATTTTTAGTTTTTCTTAGTCCCACATTGGTTATGGTAAGAAATCTCTTGTGATGTAAGACTATATAAGGCCAAAACTACTATTGTTTTTCTCACTTGATGAATATGAAAATTGCTATTGATGCATTTGTAGTCAGTGTGTTTTTTTGGTGAGATGTCCTAGGGGGAGATTCCCGAACCCTTTTTTTGGTTATAAACCCCTAGGTTGAGATTTCTTAGTGTTCGTTCCTAATTATCTCTTTCTTATAGTTTGTCCCCCATCAGTTTGTTATCAGAGATTTAATTCTGTTCATTTCTTCCTCCATTATAATCTCCCTCTCTAAATTAAAATAGTTCCTCAAAACCCTAGTTTCTCTCCCCATTTTCTTCACTAGTTTAAAAAAAAGAGAAAAAGAAAAAAAGGAAAAATAGAAAAGAAAAAAAACCATAAAAACCCTAGCCGCCATCTTCCTCTTTCTCTCTTCTTCCTCTTCCCCTTTCCCGCAAACAAATCACAATCGCTATTTTTCTTCTCTTTCATCTCGTTCTCTCTCCCTCCCTCATCTCTTTTCTTCCTCATGGCAACGACCTCGTTGACACCACCCCGCTGCCACTTCAGGATGATCTCTTCATGCTCGCCATTACCACCTCCACAACAACACCCTCGTCTTCACAACATCACCCAACAACACCCTCCTCAACACCTTCATCTTCGTCCAACTCCTCTCGTCCTTATCGTGCTACCGTCTAGTCCAAATCGTGCTACCATCCTCACCATGATTTAAAGTCGGGCCGCCGACTCAGTAGGCACTGAGACGGATCAGTTGCGGTGACTTGGATAGGTCTCGGTCGATACGTGCAAAATGTTATATACAAAGCTCAAAAAATTTTGTAAAAATCATGACAAATCTTAAAAAAATGTAGACATTAATATTCATGCATCACATGTTCAAAATATATCACTTAACACACTGAACATAAAATGGAAGCATAAATACACGCGTCATCAGTAGAAACATATCAAAATACATGCATAGTATAGTAAATTGCACAAAATTCATTCATAAATACATGCTAATGTAGTCATTTTCACATTGAATTGTGATAAGGTACAAAATCATTATCGTAATCATCTCTGCGATAATTAGATAAATCGGTATTAGTACTCGTAGATCTCTCAAGTTGTGGTTTGTGTCATTGTCATAGCCCACAGCATAATGTTGGCTTGATGTCAAACTCAAGCTTGCATGACCTTCAAGACTATAAGTCCCTCCATCAGCACTACTGTTGCCTTATTGTTGTCACTTGTTATCACCACTACCGCCATCACTGCCGTCACTGTCGTCTTGTCATCACCATCTTCACTATTATCACTGTTAGAACTGGATAAAACCATGATTTCTTCATCGCCATCATCATCTGCTTCTCTTATACCTCTTCTTTTATCACTATGATGAATATCTTCATTGAAGAAGAAAAATTTTGAAATGGCTTTTTCAACATTTTTAACACTCTTCGACGAGAACATGTTTTTTTAGTGTTTTTTTGTTCCGATGAGAACATGTAAGGATCAATTTAAAAATTAGAGAGATCTATTTAAAAATTACTTAAATCAAAATATAAGTCTCATCCTCTCATATCCATACTTAAATGAAACTTAATTAAATCATATCTAATTAAATATAAAATCAAATCTATTTAAAAAATCATATTTAATTAAAATTAAAATTAAAATTAAAATAAATTCTAAATTTATCTCTTTAAACTAAATCATTTAAATCATTTCTACTTAAATTAAATTATTTAAATTAAATTATTTCTACTAAATCATTTCAACATACGCCATTTATACAAGTTAAATTAAATTTAATTTAATTGATGATATGTGATATTAAGAGAGAGATAAAGAGCTAAATTAAAACATTATTAGGAGAGACAGAGAAACAGAGGGACAGAGGGAGGAGAGCGGGAGAGAGATAGAAAGAGCAGGAGAGACACAGTGAGAGCTGGGAGAGTAACAAAGGGAGAGAGACAGAGAGAGGACAGAGGAGAGAGGGAGAGAGGGAGAGATCGAAAATAGGGGAGAGATCAGCAGAGGGAGAGATCAGAGAGGGGAGAGAGGGAGAAAGACTGAAAGTTAGAAAGAGATCGAGAAGAGGGAGAGAGACTTGAAGAGAGAGAGAGAGATCGGGAGTGAGAAAGAGAGAGAAGAGAGATATATATACTCGAGCCTAGAGGCGATTGGCGGGGCAACGATCGGCGAGGCGAAGAGAGGAAGAAGGGAGGGAGAGGTAAGATCTATTTTTTCCCTCTTTTTCCTCTTTTTCTCCTTTTTTACTCGACGAGACGGGACTCACGGGTGCACAGTGGGGCGTAGACTCGGCTGAGCGACTCAAACCATATCGGGACTCGGCTGATTTGAACGAGCTGACTCTGAGTCAGAACCGAGTCGGTTGAAAGTGAGAGGGAACGGTCGAATTGGGTCTCAGACTCGTCTCATCACTTGCCGAGTCAGATACGACTCGACCGAGTTATATCCGACTTGGCCGATTCTTCGAACCTTAGTTCTCACCCTCGCGGCCTCTTCTGTCGTGGCCCAGGACCTCGCCGACCTTCTCGCCGACACCGACACCGACACCCCTTTCGTGCTCGAGCTCCGACTTGCTCACGCCCGTGCGTGAGTCAAGTCCCCAAGCAGTAGCCCCTCACTCCAACTCCACCTTCTTTAATATCGCAATCTCCTCCCTTCCTGTGTGCTGACGCCACCCGATCTCGCAACACCATTGCGATGCCACTGCCACCGTGATCTGCTCGAGGTTCTCCTTCGTCTTTCCTCCTCACTGTCGTCTTCCCTGTAGTCAACTACCGCCCGCCAACACCATCACGCCAGCATCCTTCCACGACAGAGCTGCCTGCCCACGCCCGCCGCTCACCGATCATCCTCACCTCAGTTCCATGCCTACCACTCGCCGATCATCCTCACCGCAACTCCACGCCTACCGCTCGTCGATTAATTTGATCCATTTCAATCTGGAAGTGTAAAGCCCGGATCCAATTGATCTGATTCACTACGACCCGGATCCAATCCCTTTCCATTCAAGAGGAGATCCGATCCGATAGAGCAAATCGGGTTCATTTTTTGGCGAAAACTTGGCTATCCAGTGTCTGATTTGGATGGAATTTGTGCCGTTAAGTTCGTGAAGGAGAGAGCTTTGCTCTATGATCTTGTGCGTGATTTTCAGCCTTCAGTTATGGGTATTTCTTCAAGAAATCTCAGAAGAATCTTACGTTGGGCATGAACGACTCACCCCTCAGGTGACATCTATCTTGAACTGATTTATTAATTGTCGATTACTTGTTATACTAGTGGATTGCAGTAATTATTTTAGCTGATTTGGATTTTGCTTTTACCTAGTGTTTGCGTCATTGTGTGTTAACTTGATCACTTGTAAGATTGCATTTGTTATATTTATAAGTTGAACTTTAGGGTATTTTTTTAATTTTTCTCATTTAGTGCATGCATTTAGTTTTATTTTGAGTCTAGAATTTTGCGTTGCATCTGCGTGCTTGTTTGACTTCACCTTTGTGTCATGTCTCATTTTGAAAAATCCAATAAGAATAATCTAGAGAAGCTTGATCATATGATTAGACAACTTCGAGAGAGGATATAATTAGACAAGTTACACAACCTCTGTCATGGTGATTTGTCTGTTAGAGATTACATAGCCAGATTTGAGAACTTAACCAGTCATTGTGATGTGAGAGAGCACCATTCCTTAACCATAACTAGATTTATTTCAGGTTTAAGATCTGACATTAGGCGTGCTATGATCACTGGCTCTTATAGTGTGGACTCTGTTGATGATACTTTTGATTTTGCCCTAACGATAAACTTAATTTTTAAGAGAATAGTCAGTGCCAAAATCTGAGTGTTTTAAATGTGAGAGATATGGACGTTATGATTACTAATGCCCTCTTGAGAGCATTATTCTAAATGTGAAAGATATGAACACTATAATCACCAGTTCCTCTTCTGAGAGCAGTGTTCTAATGTGAAGGATATAGACACTATGATTATCAGTGCCTCTCGGAGAATCGACATGTTAATATTTTGCCTAGTGATGTTGACGATTTGAAGGTTGTAGAGGATGACCACGTTCATTCTGAGATTTCTAATGTCGTTGAGGATCTATTAGTCAATTCCGGTACACCGATTATTGATGAGAGTCATGTGTTTTCTGTATGTACCAATGATGTAGATGCGTTACTAAATTCTAGTACACCCACACTTGATGAGATCTATATTCATGAGGAAAATCAAGAAAGTCAAGCAACAGAGGTTGAATCAAATATGTCTATTCTTAGTGTTTTCTCTTCTAGTCAGTCATTAGAGTTTGTTTCTATGGTACATCAGGTTAGTCTTGGTGTTTTTTTAGTATGTGTTTGGAGTTCTCTCTGAAATTTTTTCAGATTTCTGTCAGTCCTAGTAATGTTATACTATTAGCAGGTCTAAAGTACATTTTCTAGAAAACCCATTTCTCTCTTTCCCTTATCTTTAGGAGTTAACCTAGTGAGTCGGTTGCATTGTATTTGCTTGTTGCACATGATGAAACCCCTATACACATAGCAACTTGCAATGATAACTATAAATTTGCTGCATTTTCACATAGTATATTGCAGAAATTTACAGTTGTTAATGAAGTAACAAAAATATTTCACCTTGAGATTGTGATGATGTTGCACATTATTCCTATAAGGTTTTGAAGAGGAATGCTTTCATCAACTATGAGTTTGATATTTCATGGGATCCTGGTATCAGCCGGACTTTCAGTGGAATGAATTCGACTCGTTTTGTTGCATCTACCTTTCTGGATGTACCTTCGCTTACAATAGATCCGTCGTAGAAGCCATCTCCACCTCCACCTCCACCGCTTTGGGCCAGACTTGATGCATGCATGTTGGTTCCACGATCACCATCATGACCTGATTGAGAGCCAAGGAGATCTACACTCGACAAAGCCGAGTTTTCCCGAATCCCAGAGGAATGATGGAGACATCTAGTGCTTTGTTTAAGCTGATTTAGTGGTTGTTTTACTTTAGCTTATTTTTAGTTTTCTTTTTAGTCTCATATTAGTTATGATGGAAAATCTCTTGTGATATAGGCTTATATAAGGCCAAGATTACTATTATTTTTCTCAGTTGAAGAATATGAAAATTACTATTGATGCATTTGTGGCCAGTGTGCTTTTGGATGAGATGCCCTAGGGAGAAATTTTAAACCCTTTTTGGGTTACAAACCCTAGATTGAGCCTAGTGTTTGTTCTCAATTATCTATTTTCTTGTAGTTCATCCCTCATCAACTTTCACCTTAGAGGAGTTGGTGGGAGTGCACCCTAATATAGGTTAATTAAGAAAAGATGAACCTCGCATTAGAAGAGCTTAACAAAGTGTAGGGTGGGGGCAGTGGTTAAGTGAACCTTGGAAGAATGAGGAGATTCATGATTCAAATTCTGATTTTTTTTGAGACAACCAATTCTGATAGTAAACCCCTTTTGCTTTGTTTAAATATTTAGAAAGTCCTCCTATATAGTGATGATGGATTGATTGAATTTAATGTCTACTCTTCAATTTTGTTGCCTTTTCAGTTTACTGCATGATTAAGATATCTTAGTGAAAGGTGGTTTCTTTTCTGTAACATGTGTAAATGTTTATGGACTAACATCTGATATTGGACAATCACTAGGTCATTTATACGTGAAGAGTGACATATATGGATTTGGAGTGGTGCTACTTGAGATGCTTTCTGGCCGGCAGGCGTTCGATGCAAATCAGCCAAGCGGGGATCAGTACCTGGTACACTGGGCTAAGTCCCTGCTTTCACATCATAACAAACTGAACCGTGTAATGGACCCAGGGCTTTTGGGACAGTATCCATACAGAGGAGCTCTTCAGGCAGCTGATCTCATTCTGAGAATGCCTAAATGATGAGCACAAGAGCCGGCCATCAATGGATGAAGTTGTTGAGACTCTGGAGCAGATTGATGCAGTAAAAAAGGACACAGATTCTCAACCCTCCTCCTCTCAGACCAAGACATGTAACGATGGCTAGGCTGCTCTTCAAAATTCTTGCTGCTTTTCACAAGACATATTTGTGGCAAGCCTGATGCAGCGGTGGCTCGGTACTTTCTATACTGAGATGACATTTAAGCTCTGATATGATCCTCATGTTTGTTGGCCAAACCGCTATTTGTGTTATTTTATTCTTTTTGAGAGAAGTTTGTGTTATTTATTTTATTTTTCACTTTCAACAGTAAATTTTGGGGTTAGAAACCCATCCACAAACAGGGATATAGGTGTTTGGTCAATTGAATTGATTTGAAGCTGTATAGAATAATGTTAATGACATATTATATATGAAAAAAATCTTTGGAAGTGTCAACACTTGCAACTTTATAGCCAAATGTCTTTCAAAAGTTGTCAATATCAGGAACCATATTACTTAAGAATGAAATATAGCAGAGACGGAACATAAACTTCAGCCAAGTTAATAAGAACCATCACATATACTTCACAAGACTATTGCTCTGTAGTGATTATTAAGATGATCTCTACAAGCTATTGTTGTATTCAGCTGATTGTAAAATTTGTATCACTTTATAAATCTCTTTCTACTTTTATGAAGTCAGATTTTAGCAGCAATATTTGAGTTTAAATGATTTTTGAGCAAATTGTATGGATTTAATATCGTACTGATTAATGATTATGTTAATTATATCTGCTTATTTTATTGTTATCACTGCTTTAGTATTTTCTTTGGCATATTTAGCATGAACTATTACTGAATGATCCGTGTGATGTAATATGTTGATACAAAGATAAATATCCTTTCTATAACTGAATTATGAACATCTTTGGTGCGTTTTGATTCGGTTGCATTCAGAATCTGTGTCAGTATTCAAACTAGGCCAGGTTTAATGTAACTGGTTATTTTAATCTTTTTCACAATCCTTATAGGTGTTATTGATTACTAGAAGATGTAATTGTCCTCTTTGAAACTTTATGCACTTTCTGTGGAGAAATATTTTCCAGAAGTGTTGCACTGTCAGACTTCTTGTAGGGTGGATTATCTATCTCCTTCCGTTCTTTCTTTCAGACAGCTGACTTTTGAAGTCAAATCATTTCACATAAATCACTTCAACAGAACTGACTTTTTATGCCTGACTTTTTACGCCCAAATTCAAATAGACCTAGTATTTAATAAGCTTTTACAAAACTGGTCAACAAAGGCTTATGGAGGAAAAATTTATTGCTTGTACTCTTGATAGGACTTGGGAGTTTCTTGCTTTGACCTTGAGTTAGAAGGCTGCTACCTTTCTTTAGTTTCAACTTGCTACATATCTGGCTTATAAACCAATCAACTATTATTTTGTGAGATTGTTATACTAAATTAATCATATATAGATTGAGTTTTTTATTTCATCTTTGTGGGACTTTAACCATTCTAACTTTTAAACCTCTCCCTGTCCCCCTTTCCTCTGTCAGCACATTAACAGATCTTGTTGTCCTAGGATGCCCATCATTGTACAGATAGAATCATGTATTGTCCAAATAATCCAAATGAAAATATAGAAGGAAGGTATTTAGACAATAAATTAGTTCCTTAGACATACCCAAAGATACTTCTAAGTTAATTTTTTTAGCTCTTACACAGTGATACTCAACCCATTTATTGTTCCTAACGGGGAGCCAACTCATGTGCTGTATAAATTACCAACATTTTGATCTCCATTTACTGTTACATCTTGCAAAACGACATGCAGGTTGTAAGCCCAGTTACATCGATACAAATACCGGAAATACTGTAAGTGATGTTGGTGCAACACCAGTTACAACTACCCAGCTGCAAGTCGTGTAAGGCGTGGAGTCTAATGGTAAACCAAAAGTTTTGAGTCTTTGATTCCAGAAATTTTGAGTTGAATCTTTGCATGTGCCCTTTGTTGTATGCAACTTGGGTGGCACTCAACAGTCAACCACTCATACACTTCATTAAATTTCTCTAATCATTCCTTCTGTCCTATTCAACTGCTACCAGGTCTTCTGTTTCTCTTCTCTCATCCCTTGACCTAAATCTGCTGTTAAATCTCACACAACCACCAGCAATTTCCCCCATCCATTTGGTTGTATATGTGAGGCCCCACGTTCTTTTCACAAATGGTTTCAATTTTAGTTTAGATCAATTGGTGTCAAAGATTGCTGGCCGTGTTGTGCCCAACAGAGGATTATCTAAATGACCAGTTGGCTCAACTTGAATGGACTTAGTTCCCGTTGTGACTAAAGACCAAAGAGAACGAGAGTGTGTCTTAAAAGGAGAGCGAGCTTAGAATTAGAGAGGTACAGAGGAGAAAGAAGGGACATGGGGAACTGTTTGGGTCCTTCTGTGAAGCCTGTCAGCCCTGCAAACACCAAGCCTTGCTGTCCAGGTATCCTATCTGTTTAAATCTTGGGGGGTTTTTTTTTTTTTTTTTTCCTGTACATCTGTTTCAGTATTTCTTTTTCTTTTTTCTTTTTTTTTCTTTTTTTTTGGTTTCAGTATTTGTATGTTTTTGTAGTTTACTCTACATGGGTTTGTTCATATACAAACTAGTATTTTCTCATGACCTATAGTTTGGCTTCATAATCTATTTACAGTTTCCAGCAACAGAATGTGTGCAACTTAGCATTTTGGTTTTCTTGTGATATTGTTTTCTCCAATGGTGCTCAAGGTCAAAGGAATTTTAATTTTTATTTCACTTTGATATATCCTTTAATCTTGCTTTTTCTTCGTTAAATGTGGATATTGATGTTGTGTTTCCCTTGTTCTTTTCTGCAATCCCTCACTGGTTGTTGGACAAAGGCCTTGTTGTTGTTGTTGCTGTTGTCGAATCCCAATCGTTTTTCCTACCACCTTCTTCAATGGTTACAAAAGTTCTGTAGGTCTTCCCATTATAAATGTCTGAAGGAACTCATCTAAACGACTTTGACTTTAACCTGGTTTTTCACTTTAATCATAATTTCTGTTCTCTTCATATTTGACCCTTCCACTTGGCATCCTAAAATTTTGACTTGGTTTATAATGATATATATTGTCACCCTCTTGCCTAACAGCCTAATTATCTGGGTACATTATCTATGATCATGGTAAAATACCAGAATTTCATGTTTCTAGAGATATTTGTTTTGAAATTTGTGGATAAAATTTTACTTATTTCTTTTTCTATGTACTCATGGTTGGGTGCTAACTCAGCTTGATATACATTGTTAGCTCACTACCATTTTTTTTGTACACATTGGTTACTAACACTTCATGCACAGGACCTTCACCTTCAAAGGTTACTGACAGAAGCACCCCCGAGCAGACTGCAGGAAGGGGGGCAAACCGGGATAAGGTGCATCCTGTAGGTCATACTCTCGAGACCCGGAGCCTAAGAGTCTACACACTAGCTGAGTTGAAGCGCGCCACCGAGAATTTTAAGCCCCAGTCAATTATCGGGGAAGGCGAGTTTGGGAAGGTTTTCAGAGGATGGGTCGATGGGAAGACTCTCAATCCAGCAGTTACTGGTCATGGGATGCCCGTTGCTGTAAAAAGATATTGTTTGGGGAACATGCAAGGGTTACCAGGAGTGGCTGGTGAGTATTTGAACTCATTTAGAAGTATAACATGTTAGAATCCATGTATGCTTTTTTTCTACATCACCCATGGTTTGATTACACCCTTTTTTTTAGAGAATTGTAGGTTCGATCATTTTTCCCTTCATCATTGATGGCATGATTTATTGTATCTTCACTTTTTTCTGATTCCTACATATATTTGATGTTTTGAATTCGATAAATGGTGTAACGCCCCGATCCTAAAGATACGGAGACGTTATGGCGACGCATATACGCGAGGAAAATACCCCACGTATACACGCTAAGCCTCAATTGTAACTTGAACAAGCTATAAATCAGAACTAAAATAATCATCGATCACTGCAATAATACATATAGTCAACCACGCATGATATCATATGAATCAAGAGCTAGAATAGTGACTGGAATAAGAACTGAGCTGATATGACAAGAATCAGGAAGTAATATGAAAACTAAAAAGATAAGAGTACCAGAATAGAATAGGAAGAAGCTCTAGCTATTCGCGAAGCATACGGCCTCAACGAACACCTGCACAAAGGAAACCAACCGTCCAATAGCTGGACGTGCAAACCCAGGGTCGTCAGAACGCGACCATAATGAGTGTGTGTGTAAAGGGGAAAGAGCTCGTGCAGAAGAAACAATGTGCATAAATAGTAATAATAACAACTGCAGATAAAAGAGACTAAATAAATAGCTAACAGTAACACATATGATAACCACATGAATACAGATAGAAGATAACTGGCACAACTGTAAATATGCAATCAATGTCAAGACGTGTAATCTATCACGTGTCACAATGCTGGTATCTAAGTCTGGTCATAAGTCTGGTCTTGGTCATGATAATCTGGTCATGGTTATAATCATGAGTCTAACATAGTGATATACAATCAGGTGATTACAGTCAGTCACAAAGCATCAACAGTTTATTATTAATTATGTCAGCGAACACCAATTGTCACATATAATAGACGCATCCCATACTACGCCTACCACACATGCCAATCGATGCCCTTAAGTTATTGAAACTGATCGGTTGGAGACATTATCCATGTTTTAGGTGGGTCCCGTACATACCCGGGACCACGGCCTCAGTTTCCTGGCTCTGAACCAGGCCGTACCGCTAGGTACTCAGTAACAGTAACAGTAACAGTAATCTCACTGTGAAAACAGTGGAACAGTAACAGTACAGATGAGATGTCAGTCATCCCCCAGGAACCCTGCAGTGGAACCCTCAGTCGGCTGCGCAACCTGTATCCTAGGTCCACCCAAAATTCAGACGCTGTCTCCTCCATCAATTTCCCCAATCTCAGTGTAAGTTGGCCATTTACATTATTATTATTTAATTCAGTTAAATCAGTCAATGTCCACGTTCTCAAGAATACTGGGACGATACGGTGACAGTAACAATAACAGTACAGTAACAGTAAATCAGTAATCGCATACACGGTGAACAGTATCAGTAACAGTGAGCAGTAACGGTAATCATGTATACGATGAACAGTAGGACTGTACCGTGGTTACGGTCAAACAATCATTTCCCAATAACTTCGATAACATGGATAAAATAACAGTAACAGTCTAGCTACTGTTCAATAAACAGTCTCAACTAAAGCTGATCATAATCTCATTCATCCATACTAAAGAGATATCATTAACTATTCCATCAACTTATATTCCCAATACCATCCTCGTAAATCGTTAAGTATCAGTCCGTATCAGTGTAAGCCAAAACGGTAAACTACCATATCAATGAATCTGTAATTAGTCCTCTCCTCAACACCAATATGTTCTAGTCCTATAACCACCAATAACTGAGATCAATTAATAACTGTTATCAAACTCCAAGATATAGATCACTGATATTGACTAGATTATCATCATCATAACTCAATCTCTATCAATAGGTGCAATCAATAACTATGCATGTCCTCGAGATCAACAAGTCAAACACATACCCCAATCATATTAAATAGGAAACATCCTCAAACACATGTGATCTAGAATATCTACTCAACTACTTCAGTCATATCTGATATGTCCTCAAATACTCACTAATAAAGTCATTTCTAACTACTGATCATCATTCAATGTAAATAACATAAGTCCAGATCAATCCAAAATCACCATATTCAACTCACATTCCCAACAGTTACATGATCGTCAAGTATCAATATACATCAATGAATCTGATATGATAATTGTCATTCCAACATATATTCATAATCAAGCTCAGCTCTCTTACTCTAATAATTTAATCTGATTCCCAAGTCTTCTCAATCACTACTCCTATTAAGATCAATCATTATATCCCAACACTCAGTATCATAACATATCCATGAACATGCATCTAAGTTCTATCATGCTAAATTAAGTCATTCCATCATATATCCATCCATAATATATATCCCTCGATATCATATACATCATCTATATCCTATACACAACTCATGTATCAAGTCCACAATCCATCAAGTAACCATACACAGTAGTCAGACTCATATTAGTCGACTAAGACTATATACAAGTCGACTAGGGGAAAGTGTAGTCGACTAACAAGTTAGGATAAGTCGACTAATCTGGTTAGCAACATGATACAGCTTCAATTCCGCACATACTCTCAATCTACCAGGGGACTCACTGCTTCTCTCATGCACACTTCCCACAGCATATAGGTTCTACCTTATGTCTATACACAAATTGTCCAACACTCATATGATAACAAGGGATTCTAACATCATAAATATATGCATCTCCTATTCCATGCATTCGTCATGTAAAATAAAGGGAATGGCAAATCCACTTCTATACTAAAAGTTATCCACACTCATAACAATATAACACATTAAATGGTTCATCACATACATAAAAATATTTACAATTACTCCAAATTTAAAGAATGAGAGAGATATGAGGAGAAACACTCACATTGGGAAACCTGCACGTTACCGGGCGAGTCGCCGTTACGGTCGCCGTGGCGCCGCTCTTCGCTGTCGGACTGCATAGGACGGTAGCCAGGGTCCTGGGGAAGACCTGGCTGCAATCTGGAGGTCTCGCGCTCGCCGGAAGGGCCTGGAATCGCCGCTCGCCCGCTGCCTGCGCTGCTGGTCTGGTTCTGGATCTGCTGTGCGCGTCGCCGGGCGAGTCGCTGCCGCGGTCGCTGTGGTGTCGTTCCTCGCCATCGGACTGCACGGGAGGGTGGCCAGGTTACTGGGGAAGGCCACCGTGCCAATCTCCGATGATGGGCTGGCGTGGATCGGGAGAACTCGCTGCTCGCTCGCCGACGTCGATCAACGGCATCCCGCGGAGAGCCCGAAAATGGCTCGGAGTAAGGATTTGCCGCACATGAAATAAAACACACATGTGCAAATTAATTACATACACCTACACATAAAATTCCATGCATATCTAAACACTTACTACATGCACCAATTAAAACACATCTAATATATATTCAAACACATTTACATTGTACACAAAATGATTGAACACAAATGAGAGTGGGGGAGTAAGCAACTCACGCACCATGGTGTTATCCTCACATTGGGGGGTCTGTTGCATGTTGCTACGCGCGCCAGGAGCTGCAGAGGGCAGCCAAGGAAGGAAGGATGATGGTAGCCTGCTGATTCGTTACTCGGCCAAGGCTTGGGGGATGTCCTGCGTGGAGATCCTGGTCACGGCCTGAGGCAGGAAAGGATCCGGGGTCCTGCTGTTGTTGGCCTCGTCGCGGAGGAGTTCGCGGCTCCGGTGGAGATCGAACGAAGAGATCCGGCTGGAGATAGGATGCTGTTGCTGTTGGCGAAGGAGGTGGCTGGGCGTTGGAGATCTGTGCGCGACGGAGGGCTGCGCGGCAAGGATCTGAGGGGGGGTTGTGCGGCTGTGAAGGGGGCCGGCCATGGCTGCTGATTGGGTGCTCTGGTGGGGATCTGTGGCAGCAAGGAGGGAGAGAGAGAGAGAGTGCGGCTGCTATTGTGGGGGAGAAACAATTAGGTTTAGGTTTAGGGTTAGGAAATAAAAGAGAGATTATATATGGTGTTAGTTAATGGGTTTCGGTCTAATTGTGAAATAGGGTAATCACATGGGATCCAATAGGTTAATGTTGGGTATTGGATTAGGAACGGGTCATGGGTTATGGAATCCAAACGGGTAACGGATAAATAGGATGAGAGGTTAACAAGGAGGACCCACCACCACCACCATGATTAGTACAAATGCCAATATTAAATTAAATACCCAAAATAATAGAACACTAATAATAAATAATGATACACTAAAATAGAATCAACAATAATTGATAATGGAAGAATAATTTGTCATATATTATCCGAAAATAATTTGCATATTCAACAATTATAATCACAGGAGAAAGAAATTAACTTGATAAATAAAAATAATCGATAGATCAAAATCAATACTTGTGAAAATTTTAAAATACAGTATTATTAGATTAGGGGTATTACAAATGGCATGTCATTTTTACGTCTTTGAGTACTCTTATGTTTTTGGGCTTGAGTTACCGGTGTGCCCTTTTCTTTGAATTTTAAGGATAGCCATATATTTTGGTTATGTTTATCCGTGATTTCTATTAATCTACAGCACTTTTAGTAAGTTTACTTTTAGGATGCATATGCATTTGGTTCAACTATAAATATCTTGATTCATTTAGTTTGCTAACTTCGTTTGATTTGTTTTTGACTTTCTTCGCGGTTTCAGTCTGAAGTTAGTTTCGCGGGGAGGCTTTCACACCCAAATGTCGTAAAGCTGTTGGGCTGTTGCCGGAAGGATAGGGAGCTTCTCCTTGTAAATGAGTTCATGCCACTGGGGAGCTTAGATAAACACCTCTTTCCAAGTGAGTCCTTCAAGTTTTATCATGTATTGATATCTTATAAAAAGTCTACTGTACCAGAAAAAACCATATTGCACATAACTAATTGTGTTCTTGTTTCTAATAGATCATTAAGTTGACTAAGCAACTTCTGGCAGAATTTTCTGAAATGCACCAACTTGTTGGGCTAATTAAGGAACAGTAACAGAATATTTTCAAAATTGTACTTTGATTTTTAATTAGCAAGCACAACAACAATAATGATAATTATAAATATCTTGAAGGATATCGCCATGAACCTTTAGTCGATTATCCTCCCAATAAGGGTTGTTTTCTGTAACTGTTCATTTATACTGACTTCTGATTTTAAGGGAATTGATTCTTTGTTCAACGTTCTACTTTGATCACACTAATGAAATATGAAGGAACCAGAAGATGTACTTTGCTTTCATGATATATGCCTCCAACCTCCTAAATGGTTGGTATCAACTTTGTGTAGGTGGACCAGCTGCTAAGCCACTCTCTTGGAGCCTAAGGCTGAAGATAGCCATTGGTGCAGCTCGGGGCCTTGCATTCTTACACACATCGGATAAACAAGTCATCTACCGTGATTTCAAAACATCAAACATCCTTCTCGATTGGGTATGTTTCTCCTATTCGGAAAGATTTTTACTCACAACGTGTTGACGAATTGTGGCCAATACAGTTCTTGATTTCTGTTCCAGGATCACAATGCAAAGCTATCTGACTTTGGTCTGGCGAAAAATGGGCCTGTTGATGGCTCTCATGTCATCACCAATCTTAAGGGAATGTATGCGTATGCTGCTCCAGAGTATATAGCCACCGGTTAGTATCTATAATGACTACAGTTTCATAGTTAATTTGTTTATGATGGCTAGAGAAAACTAGTTACGTACCATATACAGGTATTGTGAAATCTCTTTGGATTTAACATTTTCCATTATTTGATCACTAGGCCATTTATATGTCAAGAGCGATGTTTATGGATTCGGAGTAGTGCTGCTCGAGATTCTCTGTGGTCAGCGGGCATTTGATGCAGACCGCCCGAGTGAGAAGGTGTGCCTGGTAGAGTGGGCGAAGCCATACCTATCGGATTATATGAAACTCACCCGCGTAATGGACCCTAAGCTCAGGGGACAGTATCCGTCAAAAGGAGCTCTCCAGGTAGCCCAACTCACCCTCCGGTGTCTCTCTCATGACCGCAAGAGCAGGCCTTCGATAAAAGAAGTTTTGGAGGGTCTAGAGCAGATTGGAGCAATGAAGATGAAGGGGCAGGAGATGCCTCCTCAAAGTCCTGGGCTTGCAACCGTGGCCAGGATGCTGTGTCCCACCCGTTGCCCCTTCCCCTGAGGCACAACAGTGCTGGCCCGACTGCCAGGGTTGCGCGCCACTCTTAAAAGAGAGCTGAATTATTGTCTCTGAGTTGATCTTTTTCTTTTTCTTTTTCCAATTTTGTTTAGTATGTATGTATTGTCATTGCATCAGTTTTAAATTTTGCAAAGGATGTTTCTGTATGATGTTTTTGGTATTCATACTGAATAAGTAAGCTTATCAATATGAAAGTGTACCATCTTCTCCGAAAGTGTAAGGAAATCTACAGAGAAATGTATGGTCCAAACAAAAACTTTTTAGGAACAACATATTACGTTCTTTTTGGTAATTCTTTGACAATTTGTTCAAACATTTGCCTTGTTTTCTTCAATTTCAAGATGCCACAATTTTTTTTTTTTGTTTCCTATAACTTCATCAGCAGTCACACATACAAATCCTGAAATTTCCCTGTATCCTTCATTCTAGTAAGAAGAAAGGACCTTTCCATAGTCTGTGGGTAATTATTGCCATCGTAGAGTTCAGATGCTGTCTTCATTTTGTGCTAAATATTGATACCTCGACTTGGTTGTATTGGCAAAATAAATAGTCAAATATATGGTGCTTGTTTCTATCCATAATCTTTTTCTTGAACTTTGATGATCTAGTTTATCAGTCAACATCTACTACCAAATTATTTGTATGATTTATCTTTGATAAAATTGTATTTGGGTTAAAGGTTAGTTGAGTTTACCTAGATGGAACTCACCTGTTATATATTATTATAAAGTAGCTTTTACATAAAATATCTAATCAATCTAACTGTTCTCTAACACTTCTTTCAAGTTGGAGTATATGCATCGTACATGCCCAACCACAAATAAATCTAACCAGTGAATCTCCAATAGGTTTTGTCAAAAGATATGCTAGTTGATTAGCAAAGCAAATATGTTGAGTCTCAATAATTTTATCATCGACCACCTTTTGATGGACAAGGTGACAATCAAACTCAATGTGCTTGATGCGCTCATAAAAAACAAGATTTTCTACAATAAGAATCGCTACTTGGTTATCATAATATAATCTCTTAGGAGTTGGGGGCAAAATTTGTAGCTCATTCAGAAAATCTTGTATTCAAACTGGCTCGCAAGTAACATTGGTTATAACGTGATACTCAGATCTTGAAACCATATCTTGTTTCTTACTTTTTAAAGACACAAGATTTCCTACAATGAACACACAATAACCAAAAGTAGATCCTACCCAATCTATATTAGAAAACTTCGCGACATGTCCATGATCGCAATAACATCCCAATGACTGGTTTGTGGAGCAGCTAAGAACTGCCTCACCACACAAACAATGTATGCAATATCTGGTCTGGTCACTGTAAAGTTGTTCAGTTTACCCACAAGTCTCCTATACCTCTTTGGGTTATTTAATAACTCTTCCTGATCTGTTAGCAATTTGGAGTTTAGATCCATTGAGGAATCCACCGATCTACATCTTAACATATCCGTTTAAAAAAGCATGCCCGATACATACTTTTGCTGAGAAAAAATGTCCCTTTCCAAGATCTTATCACTTCAATTCCCAAGAAATATCTCAATGGTCCAAAATCCTTTGTTTGAAAATTCTTCTGCAAATACAACTTTACCTAACTAATTTCCAGAGTATCATTACTTTAATCACTATGTCACCCATATAAATAACCAACAAAATTCACTTCACCTGATAGTACCCAAAATATACTGAATTATCCTTTTGGGAATGAAGGAGTACAAAATCCTGCATAACAGAGGCAAATCTCCCAAACTATGCTCTAGGAGATTATTTCAACTCATATAATGATTTCCTCAACTGACAAACTTTGACAGACTCTCCCTGAGCAATAAAACTAGGTGGTTGCTCCATGCAAACCTCTTCTTCAAGAACACCATGGAGAAAAGAATTCTTGATGTCAAGCTGATGTACATGCCAGTGATAAGTGACAACAAGAGAAACAAGAAGGCGCATATAGGTTATTTTGGTGACAGGAAAAAATGTATCCTGATAATCAACTCTATACATATTAGAATAACTTTTAACCACCAATCAAGCCTTCAAGCGAGCAGGAGAGTCATTTGGATTAAGTTTTATTGTATAAACCCAGCGGCAACCAACTACTTTCTTCCCATTTGGAAGAGGAATAAAATCTCAATCTCCATTCTGCTCTAAAGCTGTCATGACTTCTTTCATAGCCTCTCGCCAGCTTGGATAGAATAAGGACTCTGACAAAGACTTGGAAAAGGGTGAGAATCAACAGAGGAGACAAAATTACGAAAAGATAGAGACAAATGAGTAAAAGAAAGAAAATTATATAAAGGATGTGAAGTATAACTCCATTTGCCCTTGTGAAGAGCAATCGGTTGAGCAAGATCAGATTGTGCTTCATCATCAGTTGGAAGAGATGAAACATTATCAGAAAAGTAATAATCTCATGAGAAGAAGAAATATGCTCACCAGGTTGAGTAACATTAACTGCAGTAGTAGAGGAAACTGGCACAGGCGCTGAATCTTTAGTACATTTTGCATCTCGGCGTTTATGCACCTATATGGACTTATCCTGAGTGGGTGACGATAGTTCCAATTCTTGTCTTGAGGGTGACTCAAGATGAGGAGACCAGTCTTAAGACAGAGTAAACAGGGCCATCATCAATAGACTCTACCACACATAAATCTTTTTCAAAATAAGGTTTAGGCTCAAAGAAGGTAACATCAGTACAAATCATAAATTTATTCAAATTAGGACAGTAACATATTTACATTTTTTAAGTCTTAGAGTATCCTAAGAAAACACATTTAAGAGCTCTCAGATCTAAATTAGTTTTGTCAGTGCGATTATCATGCACAAGATAGACATATCCAAAAAAAATTGGTGGTTAAGCAAAGAGAGCTGTATGTGAATAGAGTAAAGAATATGGAATCTGACCCTCAAAAATAGACAAAGGCATGCAATTGATAAGGTAGCAAGCCATAAGAAGTGCATCTCCCCAAAACAGTTTTGGGACTTTCATATGAGAAGTGTATGTGCGACTTCTAACTGTTGACCCAAAAATTTAATCACTCGTATTTTGTTTTCAACTCATGTAGTTAAAAACTAATGATCTTAAAGTTGGTTATAGAGTATACATGTTGTTGATAAAGAAACAAGTTATTCAAGAT
Organism: Agave tequilana; assembly: GCA_038442645.1. NCBI lineage: Eukaryota > Viridiplantae > Streptophyta > Magnoliopsida > Asparagales > Asparagaceae > Agave > Agave tequilana. Next base: position 34,359 of record JAVJIF010014972.1, read on the forward strand.
CAAATAGTGAAACTCAACTTCAACCGATGCGCATTCGATTATCTCAACTTGTTGATTGAAGCTCAAGAAGTCGATTTCAAGTTGAGTATCTATGAGAAGACTTCGTCTCAAGACAAATAGAGTTTGTGTTTATTAGCTTAAAAAATTTGTTAAATATTTAGATTATGAAATTGTTAACTCAACCTTGAACGCGCACAAACACAGGGCTTTTATATTGTTTTGATTGAGTTTTTCAAAAGAGATATATATAAAACTGAGTATTGCAAAACAAAGTTTCAAAATGTTTGATTCTGATGAAAAATCAATTTTAATGAATATTAAATCTCAAAAATGAGTTTTACCATTTGAAATATGTAGTGGAGTCATTCTACGCATATTAGAGCTCAAAACTATTTGAAGAAACTTATTTTTGTAATTGATTTAAGAAAGTTTTTTAAAAAAATCAGAAATAGCTGAGCCATTCTCGATAGATCAACATATAACTGTCAAAAATGAATACTCAGTGTGTACAAGTTTAAGAAGAATTTTCACAGCTCTATGCACGATTTCGACAGTGTTTTCCAGTGAGCTCAAAATTTTTCATAACTGACTCACTTTTGACAGTTTTCTTTTTGTTTTTCTACAACTATCAAAAACAGCTTTCGATGATATTTTCCAGAGAGTTCAGAAGTTTATATAATAGTTTCATTTTTGATAGTTTTCTCTTTGAAAACTTGGTCCTGTCGAAAGTGCTTTCGACAACCAATGTGTAACTTTTGAAAGTGATCTTTTGCGTTTTAAAATTATAGTTGTTTGTGACCATTACCTGTTGAAAGTCTAAACTCATTTTCGATAGCTAGTTGACTTTTCTCTGCTGAACTTTAGCAAACATTTTGATTTTGTTTTGTTATATATTTTAATCATCTTACAGAGGATTATAACAAGTTTAATAACAAGTTTTACGATAGTCTACTGAGCCCTTCCACTCCAAATTCTTGAGAGAAAAATTCACAAAAGTTTTAGAACTTTACTTTCAATCTCTAGTCTTCCCACCTAGAAAGCTTGAGCTCTTCAATTCCAATCTATTGATACGGGATTTGTGGTTTAGTGAGAGTTTGTAATGATCTAGTAAGATTACAGTCTTTGTTCTTAGTTGTAATTGTTGTATACCTCTAGTGAGAGAGGTAGTGGTATGTTGATCTTGCGGGATTGCAAATTGTAGGAGTTGAGGCTCTAAGGTCATCCAGAGGGATGATGTTGTAGAAGTTGCTACTCCGATTGATCTGGCGAGATCAAGTTTGTAAGCATATTTCAGTTTCGTGAACTAGTTATAGTGCTTACTTCTCCATAGGAGTTGCATACGGGGACGTAGATCAGTAGATCGAAGCTTGAGAACAAATCCATCGTATTTGTGGAGTTTGCTTATTCTTTATTCTATATACTTGTTTTCATTTCTGATTACTATTTGCTTATATATTGTGTTAATAATTGTAAATAGTTTTTAATTTCCAAATAATTAATTAGCATCACTTATTCACCCCCGTCTAGGTGGTTTTTGTTGGCCCAAAAGCCTATCACTCTAGTTTTGATAATGATTAACTCATGTAGTTATAGTACTAATGATCTTATGTTTATTTAGTCTCAGATATTTGATCAAGATCTTAGTAGGTGTTTAGCTTCAACAAAGGATTCGAAGTCAAGTTTTGGAGCTAGCATGTGTTGATTCAAGAGCTCGCGCATCAAGATCACATCAAATACTCAAGAGGAATCTAGCTCACTGGATTAAGGTTTGGACCAAGTCAAAAAGGAGAAGAAGAATTTCAAGAGAAGATTTTCAAGAAGACTTGTGTCGAGTTTTGTAAGTGTCAAGATTTATTTTTAGATAGAATGTAAAGGATAGATTAGTTGGTGGATTGCTCAAGTTCATACACACACACACAAAATTTATATGTGCTTTAGAAAATACCATTTTGGTTTTTAAGCTTCAAAATATACATGTGTTTTATCAAAACTTATTTTAGAGTTTATTGTCAAAAACATAGATATTTCATCTCATATGTGTAGTGGACCATATCCATACACACTAAGCTTCAAAGTGTTTAAAATATCTTATTTTTGTATTTGGAGAAGTTTTAAAAAAATCATTTTTCAATTTGGAGATTGTTTTTGAAAAATACGGTTTTTGTTTAAAGCCAAAATTTCTATATCACAAAAATAGTTCAAAATATTTGTAATATGTTTTGATTTTTAATCAAACATGTTTGTATATCAAAGTATATTAATGAATTTATTTTTTTAGAATTTATGAGAATTTAAGGGATTTTATTAAAGATATAAAAATCAAGTTTTAATCCCTATATGTTTGACCAGGCCTTCTGCCGGTCGATCAGACGGTCGACCGAGACAGAAGTCGGTCGACCGGATCGGTCGATCGCTGTGCACAAACGTGCACAGCTATTTGGCTGGTGAGCCGGTCGACCGGGCGGTCGACTGTCCAGAGAGTTTTGCTCTCTGGATCTGGCCCCGGTCGACCGGGCGGTCGATCGGCTAGAGAGCTCTGCTCTTTGGATCCGACCTCGGTCGACCGGGCAGTCGACCGGTGGCACAACGGTCGAAAATCCGACCGTTGGCCGGTCGACCGGGCGGTCGACCGACAACAGCTCAACTGCTGATTTGGCCTCCAACGACCATATTTTGGGAGCTTATAAATTGGGGTTCCCTTGGACTGTTTTCAATAAGATTTTTGGAGAGTTTTCAAGCTAGTTTTTCCCATATATTTCGGAGGTTTTCTCCACTTGTTTTAGAGCTAATATTTTCATATCAAAAGGAGAGTTTATCAAGAGTGTTTTCAAAGTGATTTCTTGAGTTTTTTTACCATAAATCCATCCTAATTTTTCTCACACATACTTGAGCTTTCCGTTGCTATATCAATTCTATAGGAGAGTTATTGTGAGAGTGTTTTTAGGTGATCAAAGTGTTTAGATCACCAAGTATTCAATCTTGTATTTGAGGAGGCGAACTTGAGGGTTCGTGTTGTTTCGAGTTCTTGTGGGAGCTCGGTGTAGACGTGCGACCTCAACAAGCTAGTGTGCCTGTGTGTGTTATTCTTGCGGGAACAAGAGAGGGACTAGTAAGTCCAAGGAGTTCTAGTGTGAACTCGTTGTAGGTGTTGCGGCACGAGTGAACCGGTGGGATCGATTCTAGTGAAAATCCTTCATAGTGTTGAAGGCGGGGACGTCAAATAATGGTGCTCGAACCTCGAAACAAATCTCCCGTGTTTGTGATTGCTCTCTCTATCTCTCACTTCTATTTATATCTTGCATGCTTACATTGCTTATATCTTTATATACTTGATATATCTTGTGCTCAATTGATATATGCTTGAGATTGTTTCCTCGCACTTGTATTCAACCAAGAGAGTCATAGCGGCACCTCAACTCTTATCTAGAGGAATCTTAAGGAGATAGTCCAGAGCCCTTCACCGGGAATTCGGCTACACTCTTGTGTTATACTTGGTGTGTTTAGCTTAATAGTTTTTAGTTTGCTTAAATAGTTTTTTAATTCCGCATTATTCATCATTAGATTAGCTAGTCACCTATTCACTCCCCTCTAGGTGAACTTCAATTGGTATCAGAGCTTGGTGCTCTTGATTTGGGTCTAACAACTTTGAGTTAAAAATCTTTTTTTTAGCTAATCATAATATTTGTTTACACACACATAGATTTCATGACACCTCTCATATTTGATCTTCTTAACATCCAAATTTGGAAGGTTAAGATGTCAATGTACCTCAAAGTCCTAGGTATTCATGTTTATTTTGCCACTATTAAAGATTCATATTGTTTAAATGGCAAAAACCTTGAGGCTAATGCAAAAGCCCTTCATGCTTTAAGATCTACCCTAAATGATGAATATTTATCTAGGGATGCTAATTTTGATTCGGCCTTGTAGTATGGAATTACTACTATAGTCTCCCTTTGCGAACAAATGCAATACTATGCGGGGAGTGACTCGGATGATGGAAGTGATACTTCCAATATATGCTACATGGTCCAAGGGGATAACTCCCTTGAGGTAAATTCCGAATTCGAGCTTGATGAGGATGTTGACATGCCATATGATGAACTTGCTTTATTTTGTCAACTTCTTGAAAAATTTGATTTCCTTAAGAAGGACCATAAAAGATTGAAGAATAAATATGATTTCATTTCAAAAGAAAAGGATTCTTTTCAAAATAAATTTGAAAACATTTCTAAAGAAAATGAATTTTTAAAAAAGGAGAATATTTCCTTATCTTTTAAATTAAATGATCTTTGTGAAGAAAATAATTCTTTGAAAAATAAAATAAATTTGGTGAAAAAAGAAAAAGAAATTGCTTTGGAAGAAAATAACTCTTTGAAAAGAAAAATTGTTTCAAAAGAAAAGGAAAATATTTCTAAAAAGAAAAAGATTGTTGATTCTTATTCTTGCCATGCTCTTCATGCCTCTATTGATAAAAATGAGATTCAAGTTTTAAAAAATAGAATAAATTGTTTAAGCTGAACTTTGAGTAATTGTGCATTCAATCATTCTAGATTAGAAACCTTATTTCAAAAGAAACAAGCTCAACATGTTCATGCACATAATTCACGGCATACATATGCATACTATGAACATCATGATCACACTTATTCAAATGTACACGTTAGAGCATACAAATGTACACATTGTGACCGCAAAGAGCATTTAGCAAAATTTTATTTTGATAAGGTAAATTCTATAAATTTTGCTAATAAAAATGTTTGGATTCCTCATGATGCTAGCCCCCGTGGACCCAAAAGAAAATGGGTACCAAAATTTTCACCTCTTATGTTTGATGTAGGTGTAGGCTCTCACATGACGTGAGAAGTATGGTGCCTTGGTGGTGGATGCATGAGCTTGACGGACACTACAATTGATGCATCGCTATCAAGGAAGTTTGGTGGGAGGACCACCATGATTTGGAGACTTAGAGAGTAGTTCATGTGGTTTGGTAACTATCTCTAAACTCTCATTTTAGCTACATGCTTTTATATAGATAATATTTTTAGCATGTTTTGATTTTGTGCTTCATGTGGTGAATATTTATTTAGATGAATTTTTCATTAAAACTTGTGTATATACTTGTACAAGTAGTGAGTTACACTTGATTATTATATGTTTGTACCTCATTGCTCATTTGTACTCGTTACATGTACATGTATAATCTAGTTTTGATTATTCCCTCATTTACGCTTGTTTTCTCTATTTTTGTATATGTTTTGCTTTATGTATATGTCATTCTTGTCTAAAACTAATAAATATATATGTATACCCTTGAGTCACTTGCCTTCATGCAAATTACATTATGGACTCGTTTGTGTTTGAAATATGTATATATATTTTTAGTTTTGATAGAACATACATAAACCTTGAAGTTTGATTTTAATGAAAAATAAATTTTTATAATTTTCATATTTTTGATTAAAAAAATTCACGATTATTATAAGCTTTATTGATTATTTTCATGAATATGCTAATCACACTCACATTATTTATTTCTTTACTCATGACTTTGCTTCATGAGCACATTTTTGAGTCTTATAGATCTTGAGTGACAATTTTTGTATTCTTAGCAATGATTCATGGGATATATGATTTGTTTTTATATTTGAAGGATCTTTAACTAGTTTTTTAAAAATTACTTTAACTAGTTATTTATTCTTCATTTGGTAGTGTTTTCAATATATAACTATTTTCAAATCTTATTTTTGAAAACTTCTACCCTTAAAGGGCGGATGGATGGGCGACCATACCTTGTATGCTCAAAATTGAAAATCTATTTAAACATGTACATGAATAGGGTGGTAGGTATGAGTTATACACTTGATTCTCATTATATTTTCAATTGGTATTACAATTGATATTTTTATTTTTGTATACTCATATTTGTTTCTATATATGTATGTTTCAAAATCTCTAATAATATCAATTTCAATTGGTATTTTCTTTTTCATACACATATATGTTTTGATTGTGCTTGATTTACAATATTTACATGTTTAAAACACAAATTATGTTATGCTAAGCTTGACTTAAATTTAAATATAAATTGGTATCTTTATAAGCTTATGCATTATTTTCAATTGGTATTTCAATTAATATCAAAATATACTTCATATTTTACCTTTTAAATTGGTATCAAAAATTTACAAGATATTTCTAGCGGTATCAATAACCTACAAGTGATATCTTAAAATTGTGTTTATCTACAAATGACTTCTTAAAATTTTATTTATTACAAGTGGTATCTCAAAATTATGTTTTGTTTTATGAAATTTTGTTTTAAGTATTATCAAAAAAAAAATTGTTTCAAAATTTCTTAATATGTATTGCCTATATGCAAGGGGAGCTTAACATCTCTTCTATATATAGATTCATATTGAGTGTATCTTATATTGAGGAGCTTGACATCTCTTCTTTATGTAGTATACGTGTGTAGGGGGAGCTTAACATCTCCGCTTATACATTGTATATTATGTTTTATGTGGGTTAGGGTCTTGTTATCCCTTCTTCATGTAATGCATGTATGCAGGGGGAGCTAACTTCACGTCTCTCTTCTTTATGAATGTATATCGCATATATATCTTTGTTGTTTGATTTGTTTTCGCCCCTTTATTGATGAATTGACAAAAAGGGGGAGAAGAATTTTGAGAGCTTACATATGTTTAATTTGAGAGTTTATTTTCTTGTTTATTTTCTTGTTTATGCATATATGTTTTGTTTATGCAAAAAAGGGAGAAGAATTTGGTGAGTTTATGCATGTTTATCTCCTTGTTTATACATATATGTTTGTTTAGTTTTATGCACTTCATTGAATATATTTATGTTTATTGTTATGCATGAGTTAAGCGGGAGCTTCTATGAAGCTTACTTTAATCCAGCATATATAACTCCATAAGTTTTGTCATCATCAAAAAGGGGAAGATTGTTGGCCCAAAGACCTATCGCTCTAGTTTTGATGATGATTAACTCATGTAATTATAGTACTAATGATCTTGTGTTTATTTAGTCTCAGATATTTGATCAAGATCTTAGTAGGTGTATAGCTTCAACAAAGGATTCGAAGTCAAGTTTTGAAGCTAGCACGTGTTGATTCAAGAGCTCGCGCATCAAGATCGCATCAAGTACTCAAGAAAAGTCTACCTCATTGGATCAAGGTTTGGACCAAGTCAAGAAGGAGAAGAAGAATTTCAAGAGAATATTTTCAAGAAGACATGTGTCGACTTTTGTAAGTGTCAAGAATTATTTTTAGATAGAATGTAAATGATAAATTAGTTGATAGATTGCTCAAGTTCATATACACACACACAAAATTTATATATGTTTTAGTAAATACCATTTTGGTTTTTATGCTTCAAAATATACATGTGTTTTATCAAAATATATTTTAGAGCTTATTGTCAAAAATATAGATATTTCATCTTATATATGTAGTGGATCATATCCATACATACTAAGCTTCAAAAGTGTTTAAAATATCTTGTTTTTGTATTTGGATAAGTTTTGAAAAAATTATTTTTCAATTTGGAGATTGTTTTGAAAAAACGGTTTTTGTTTAAAGCCAAAATTTCTATATCACAAAAATAGTTTGAAATATTTGTAATATGTTTTGATTTTTAATCAAACATATTTGTATAACAAAGTTTATTAATGAACTTATTTTTGTAGAATTTATGGGATTTTATTAAAGATATAAAAACCAAGTTTTAATCCCTATATGTTTGACCAGGCCTTCTACCGGTCGACCGAGACAGAAGTCGGTCGACCGGACTGGTCGACCGATGTGCACAAACGTGCACAACTGTTTGGCTGGTGGGCCGGTCGACCGTCCAGAGAGCTCTCCTCTCTGGATCCGGCCCAGTTGATCGGGCGGTCGACCGGTGGCACAACGGTCGAAAATCCGACCGTAGGCCGGTCGACCGGGCGGTCGACCGACAGCAGCGTCAGCTGCTGATTTGGCCTCCAACGGCCATATTTTGGGAGTCTATAAATTGGGGTTCCCTTGGACTGTTTTCAATAAGATTTTTGGAGAGTTTTCAACCTAGTTTTTCTCCCATCTATTTCAGAGATTTTCTCTACTTATTTTAGAGCTAATATTTCCATTTCAAAAGGCGAGTTTATCAAGAGTGTTTTCAAAAGTGATTTTTTGAGTTTTTCACCACAAGTCCATCCTAGTTTTTCTCACACATACTTGAGCTTTCTATTGCTATATTAATCCCATCGGAGAGTTGTTGTGAGAAGGTTTTTAGGTGATCAAAGTGTTTAGATCACCAAGTGTTCAATCTTGTATTTGAGGAGGCGAACTTGTGGGTTCGTGTTGTCTTGAGTTCTTGTGGGAGCTCGGTGTAGAGGTGCGATCTCGGCAAGCTAGTGTGCTTGCGTGTGTTGTTCTTGCGGGAACAAGAGAGGGACTAGTGAGTCCAAGTAGTTCTAGTGTGAACTCATTGTAGGTGTTGCGGCACCGAGTGATCCGGTGGGATCGATTCTAGTGAAAATCCTTCATAGTGTTGAAGGCGGGGACGTATTGCAAGGGTGCTCGAACCTCGAAATAAATTTCCCGTGTTTCTGATTGCTCTCTATCTCTCACTTGTGTTTATATCTTACATGCTTATATTGATTATACCTTTATATGCTTGATATATCTTGTGCTCAATTGATATATACTTGGGATTGTTTGCTCACACTTGTATTCAACCAAGAGAGTCATAGCGGTACCTCAGTTCTTATCTAGAGGAATCTTGAGGAGATAGTTCAGAACTCTTCCCCGGGAATTCGGCTACACTCTTGTGTTATACTTGGTGTGTTTAGCTTAATAGTTTTTAATTTGCTTAAATAGTTTTTAATTCCGCATTATTCATCATTAGATTAGCTAGTTACCTATTCACCCCCCTAAGTGATTTCAGTTTTCACTAATAAGTGCCAATTTTTGCATTCTGCAATACCGTTCTGTTGGGAAGTTAAGGACATAAAGATTAGTGGACTATACTAGACTGCGACATAAAGTCTACAAAAGATGATCTATAAAACTCTTTTGCATTGTCGAACCTTAAAATACGCACAGGTGTATCAAATTGGTTCTTAATCTCAACACTAAAAGTTTTGAAAAATAGAACCACTTCTAGACAGTTTTAAATTGAATATAGTCAGGTTACATGAGAGTAATCATCCACAAATGTAATAAGATATTTAAAACCAAGTTTTGTATTGACTTGACATAGACCCCAAACATCAGAGTACACTAACTTAAAAGATTTATTCATTCTTTTATTGACTCACAATCCGTAAGACACGCGGTGATATTTACCCAATTCATAGGACTTACAATCTAACACAGATACATGACTCAAAGGGAGAACTATTTTATTAAACTTTCCAATGAAAGACAACCTAACCGACAATGAATATCCAAGTAAGAAGTAGAACTGAGGTATGCCATTGCATGATCTGTCCCTAGTGATAAAGGTTGCCGATCTCACGCTCTCTGCCAATCGTCCTCTGTATCCTAAACTTTTGAAATACACAGTGATCAAGAAAGAAATTTACTGAACAGTTTAAAATTTTTGTTACTTAGCTAACTGATAACAATTGAATGAAAATTTTGGGACATAAAGGACAAATATTTTGGGACATAAAGGACAGATGATAATGATAAAAATTGTGTAGCACTATAGTGCCTACACCTTCTGTATAAGATGTAAAACCATATGCTAATATTACAGGAAGTAGTGATGATACTAAATGTAAGGTGAATAGAATACCTTCATTCTAGTCATATGACCAAAAACTCAAGAATTAATAATCCAGGTACGGAAGTAGTAGATGTAAGACAAGCGGTGAAATTACATGTTTGAGTTAATGTGGTTATAGAAGAAGAGATGGCACTAGTTGAGCAACCTGAAATTGTTGGAACATTCATGCCTCTCAAACTCCACATCAGACATGATCACACTCCTAGATGAAAAGAAGACTCCTTCTGAATCGATGCCACATGTGCTACTCGTGAAGGCTGAGTGGGCTTGTCTGCTAGTTTTAGCATGTGAACTTGGTGTGACCTTACTCTTTACAATAATGACAGATTTTGGGTCAACTACTCCATATGAGCTACTTCTACCTCTAAATCTGCCTCCTGAATAGCCAATCCCTTGTCCTCCTCCTCTAGAGTCATGGCCTCCAGAACGGTTACCTCTTTCGCCATAACCATCAAACTGCCCCAGTTGTCTTTGCTATATAGCTAAGGTTAATATTTCCTGATTCTCCTTCTGCTGTCTAGTGCTGAGACTCCTATAGAAAGATGTTATGCAATAAACGGTACGTCTCTGATAATGAGTTTGCTGCTGAACTCTCAATCACCTTGGCCATTGTAGACACCCAAAATTTCCCCAACTTCCCCCACAATTTCCCAAATTTTCTAGAAAAACAAAATTAATATGAGAACCCGGACAGTAGACAAGAACCGTCCATGATCATATTTCTGCTCTATTATGAATAGCAAATAGAAAATGTGGACGATATTCCAGTACTGTTCGCCTTCATTACTTTAGATTATAACCGCCAAAATGTGCGAAATATTCAGCATTAAGTGATGTAGTAGGCTATCGTCTGCATCCATATTAAAGGGCAGAATTAATAGCCCTGGGTCAAACCCCATGTGGAAAATCCTTGCATTTAACCTGTAGTTAAAGGGTTTTATCGCCTAACTCGCACGCGGAGTCAAGACTATCCCAATTTGGACGGTGAATAGATAACATCAAAGTTGCCAGGCCATTAACCCGAGAGTTAATGGCCTGACTCCTCTCCAGTATAAAATAAAGGATCTTGGCCTTCTCCAATCATTAAACAACTAGGAATCATCAGTTGAACCCTCACTCTCACTCTCACTTACTCATCTTCACCTCTAAATTCGGTGCTAAAAGTGCTTTCTCGGGGTTCAAACTCTCTCTCCATAGTCTCACTCATAGAGACACATTCCAAGTCCATGGCTCTTCCCCTTCGCTTCCTCCACTGAAGTTATTCTCATTTGGGAGCTTATCGTTCATCGTTCGAGGTCTTCTACTAATGAAATACTTAGAAGGATGTTACTGAAGCTCTCAATAGTAGTCCATCCTTCCGAAGTTCTTTTCTTCCACTCCATCCACTAAGAGGATTCATTAAGATACTTCGGCCTCGGGTCACGTATCTACTCTTACTCTTTTTTATCCGATTATTTCATTAAATTTTATATGCTTTGCATATTTTAGTGTATACCTACACACCACTCCTATTCTAAGCCTAGGGAACACAATTTTTCGCGTGAAAAGTGAGAATAAACTAGGTCAATACTGTTTTATTCCTCCTTTTCACTGGCCCTAGCTAAGAGGGTAAGATCATCACACTCCATTATTTATTTCATAGTGAAATTTATAAAAATAGATACTACATGTCATGTCTTTCTCATATTAGTCTCTCTCTTTCCACTTTATGGCTAGATTGAAGTGAACCAGTGGGCTGAGCTAACTCTACTCAACTGGAAAGAAGAATCTTGTCAACCCACATCCAAAGATACACAACTCATAGGGAAGCTTGCACGCCCACATAAAGGTGTAGGTGGCGATCAATAAATCAACCTCCAAATCAAGCCAATTTCATCGCCAGATTTCCGCGACGATGGGATCTTTCTAATAAGTTTCATAGGATATAGCACTATAAAATATACTCTGCAGAGTGGAGTAATCTTTATTTTCTTGCAAGTGATTCATGCTAGGAATGTCCTATCACACTCAAGCATGAGGGAGAGAGCTTCACTCGTGGACACTCGTGGTCCAGGTGTTCGCTTTCGCCCTACAGGGTCTCCACAGATCCCTCTTAGCACTTGATCTTCAAGAACTCCTCCAATTAGCTGCGTCAACAGCCATATAGGAGAATGAGATAAAAGACTGACCCCTTGCCCATTCGAAGTTCGAAAACCTAGAGAGTCGGTCCTAGAGTCATCTAAAGCATAAAACTGAAATCTATACAAATAGGAAGGAGCATCATGAATAAGGAAAATAACATGGTTAATGATAATGAATGTTCTAATAAGGAATATGAAGTTATGCAGACTCCAGATGTTGTTGACAAGAAGTTCAAGTACTTGATGAACCAACACGAGAGAAGATCCAACAAGCACACAAAGAGATGGCCAAGAATGCGTCCAGGGATGGGTCAAGCAGCATAAGCAACATAGAATTGAACCTTATGATGGCATTGAAGATGCTGATCATTTCCTCTTTGGGTTCTGCGATCGGCGTGTCTCCATCACGAAATTGGATGCCATGACAGTCCACTTCTTTGGCCAAAGCATGATCACCTCGAAATAAAATGCAAAAATTTATTGATATTTATGAACCATTTAGAGACAGGTTCACTAAAAAGCGCCAAAGGATCCCAATGACAGTTGACTTGCAAGAAGAAAAGATGAGAACCAACAAAGACTTCATAAAGTTTGCAGAAAGGTGGATGGCAATGCATGACACCTCCACCATCAGTTATATTGAGGAAGAGGCTATCTGACTAATCATAAAAAACACACAACCAGGAGTGAGGAATAAGCGTCGCACCACCCCGCTGGGAGATGAATGTTTACCTTTTCTCCTAAGGAACAAAATTGTAAACCACTCAGAAGCTTGTTCGAAGAAAGAATGACATATACATAAGATACAACAACCATGAAAGAGGACATCGACACTCAGATAACATCGGGATAGTACATGCAATCAGACCACCCATGGGGCAGACGTCGAATCAAACGGGAAGGGCACTGGCCAAGAAACTGCAACCCAAGAAGAATGAAGAGGCACATGTTCCTCCGTCCAAAAGCTATCCTATCCAGTGTGAAGAGGGATTACTATCCACCATTGTCGGAATCAATAGAAGACACTTTCATGCACTACTCGCATTCGAAAATATCCAACTCCCTCTGGAGAAAGAAGTTCACCCCCAAGCGGAGAAGACGAAATATTGCCCTTATCACTGGAACTACGGGCACACTCTGGATCAATGCGTGCCAATAAAGAACCTAGTGCATGATCTACACAATGCCAACAAAATTGATTGGGAAGTGATAAAAGCAATGAAGGGTAAAATTCAATGCACCCAATTAAAGATACATACTAATCCCTTCCCAAATCATGGTGCAGGACCCTCTGTCAATGCCATAGAAGGTAGAGGAACCTTCAAATGGGGGCTCGTGAAGATGTAGACTTACGAAGGCTTCTACCTGTCACGCCCTGCTTCTAAAAATAGGCGAAAACGGAGCCGCGACGAGAGTCAGCGATGTATATACGCGAGGAGAATACCCCATGTATACACACTAAACCTAAAGTAATCTGAGCAAGTTATATAATCACTATGAAGAATCAACATCACTACATTATAACATATGAATAAAAGAAAGTAACGATATACCGAGTATAGACGATCAAGTAAAAGAACTCCAGCTCTCAGTAAAGCGTGTCATCCTCTCCAAATACCTGATCAGCAAGATAACATACATAGACCTGGATGTGCAAATTCAGGATCGTCAGAAAGTGACCGAATGAGTGTGTAAGAATAAAGGGGAAGGTGTATGTGCATATAATGTGATGTAATACAATGTAATGATGAAACGGTCAAGCCTGGAGAACATTATGACATACAATATATAAATAAATAATGATGATATCGGACTACTCTAAAATCATGTGGTAAAGTCAGGTGTCTATCACAGTCTATGTATGAGTACAATCAGGTGAATACAGTCAATTGCATTACATAATAATAATTTATCATTATTAATTATGTTAACGAACACCAATTGTCACATGCAGTAGATGCATCCTATACTAAGCCTACCACACGTGCCAATCGAGATCCTAAGTTAGTGAAACTAATCGGTTGGAGACATTATCCATGTTTTAGGTGGGTCCCGTACATCCCTGGATCACGGTCCCATACATCCCCCGGACCACGGTTGAGACGCCTGCCGCTGAACCAGGTCGTATCGTCATATACTACAATAACAGTATAACAGTAAACAATAGGGATGTCAGTCATCCCCAGGAACCCTGCAGTGAAATCTTATCTCGGCTGTACAACCTATATCTTAGGTCCACTCAAAATGCAGACATTGTCTCCTCCATCAATTTCTCCAATCCCAGTGTAAGTTATCTTTTTTACATTATTATTTAATTCAGTTGAAACAATCAATATCCATGTTATCTAGAATACTGGGACGATACAGTGACAGTAATAGTACAGTAATAGTAATAGTAATTGTATATACAATGAACAGTAATAAGAATAGTAAACAGTATTAGTAGCCATGTATATGATGAACAATAAGACTGTACATGGTGTTACGATCTAACAATACTTTCTCAGTGATTTCCAGTAACATAAAATAATACTAATAACATGGCAGATATTAACTCTGTAATCTATAGTCTCATCCAGAATAAATATAGATCTCATATATCTACACTAGGATAAATCAGTAATTGATCCAACCATTTATAAGTCTCATCTGAATCTCGCCCATGTGTATAAGGATAAAATAATGACAGTCCTCTTAATATTTCATCTCAATATAATCACCATAAATATCAATTATTAAATTTGTTATCATAAACAGTAAGATAGTTCTCTCATTTATATTTCTTGATTTTTGATCCTCGAAATTTAGCAGTATATCCCTCCTCTACATTATCAGTATATCAATCCTCTAAGTCACTGATATATTCAAGTTCCAACATATAAAAACACATACTCATCTATATCTAATCAATCATCACTTTTTAAATCTGATTAAGATCATCATACACTCTCACTTTCACTAAGCTCAGTCACAAGATCCATAAATCCAAGTAACTAATCAATTACGTATATATATGCACCAGGTCAGATCAACCCAATCTACGCTTACTCCTCAACCCAAGGTCAAGTTCATCACAATCGAGTTCACTGATCAAATCCAATATAAGGAATATAAATCTCATGTCAACTCTAACTCTAAATAAGTCAATTTCAATTCAAGTATCGGTAAATCGGTTTATCGATGGAGCAACATCTTATCTAAGCCATCTTCAAGATCTAAAGGAGTTCCGATCAAAATAATCACCAACAATAGTCGAAAAATACTTTTCATAGAATATGTCATCTATCCTCAAATATAAACCAGGCTAGTTGATCAGTTGATCGAATCAAGTCACTATCTAAAATATATCAATACTAGGCCTAAGCCAACAATGACTAACTACTAACACATGAAATGACACCGATAAACACTCAGATAAGCTATATAATTAAAGTGGACGCTTAATGATATCTCATGAAGTTGTATGAGTAATCATACTAGAAAAATATATCAGACAGTTATATAAAATGATACGAGCAAAACACAAATACTCATTGATAACGGTAAATAAAGAAATAGCATAAGAGCAAATACTCACATGAAATGACGCGGTTTTGGATTCTAATCGCCATCAGGTTTTCACTGCACGAACCGGTATGGATTTCCGGATCATCTCATGGGTCGGTCTTCGAATCGCCAGTGTATCGGGTCCACAACGTACAAAATTTCAAATCTTCCGCAACGGGTTTGAATCTTACCAAACGGGTCTGTATTGCTGTACCACGCAACCAAACACATAAATTCACATGGACACAAATATACATGGACACTGGTATACACCCGAACACATACATACGCTGTATAATCATACCAACTCACACTACACATATTTACACGACTATATTCATTATACACACACTAATACATTCATAATTACATACACCTATACCCATAATTCTCTAACACACTACACATGAAAACATACACTCGTGCATATACCAATACACATTAACATACATGTTAATAAACACACAAACACACACATAATTATATACATAAACATAAATACATACATTTAAATATAAACACACCACTTACACTTAAATAAACACACACCATATTTTACAACACACACATACATACACATTAAAACACATTTACACACCCAAGAGAGAGAGAGAGAGACTCACGGCAAGGGGGTGGACTGTGCACGACATGAAGAGTAGCGTGGGAACGGCGAAGCTTGGGGGCTCGCCAGCGAAGGAGAGGAAGGTGCCACGACCAAGGAGATGGAAGCCGGTGTGCTTTCGTGGCCTCTGATGAGGAAGTGCCGTGGTGGACGATAATGCGCTGGAGGAAAGGTATGGCTTTGTTGTGATGTTGCCATGGGGGTCAACACGACTCTCGCAAGGAGGAGGCGATGAAGGAAATGTGGGCTCAGCCATGGGAGATGGAGGCGGGGACTGCCATGATGGTGGAGGTGGGATTTGCCGAGTTGGCCTGGATGTGGGGGTGTGCCGTGAAGGGGATTTGCAGGTGCGTAGAGGAAGAGGGGATGGCCCAGTGGTGTAGGCTGCTATGCATAGGCTGGTGGCGCATGAGGGGTCTGGCCAAGGGTGGAGAAGGAGGCACTTTTGGGGGTCTCAAAGCTGATCCAGTGTAGGAGGTCATGGCAGCATGGGATGCGAAGATCGGGGCTGATGAAGGACGAGCCATGGGCTTGGCCTCGATGACGAAGAAGAAGGGTGTCGAAGGAGGGAAGCTCGATTAAGGGTGAGGTGAGGGGGTCTTGGCGGCTCTGGGTGCGTGGGATAGGGTTAGGGTAGCTGCAGGTGTGAAGGGTGAGTGAGAGAGAAGGAAAAAATGAAATAAATAGGTAGAAGATATTGGTGGCTTCTGAGTTATAGCAGGAATGGGAAAAAGGAAAAATGAAATTAAATGAGAGAGGAGAAGAGTAGGCTGGGCCTTAGATTCTGGGTTTGGTCTAATGAACTATTGGGTTTGGGGAAAATGAAAAGAAAGTAGCAATAATACTAATTACATGTTATAAACAATAATAATAACAATAATAATTAATATAAATTACAAATACACATTAAATACTATTATGTATTATTAATCATGTATCTCAAAATACAGGTATTACATTTTCCCACTTTATAAAAATTTCATCATCAAAATTTCAATAAAGTCGGAAATGATAAAAATCAGGTTAAAAGTGAAGATAAAGCTTTCATGTAACTTCTCACTACATCATGAGTCCACCACACTTCTGCTGAGCGCTTTGTTCTCTGCTAGCGGCTTCAACATAGAGTGATCAAACTCAGGAGACAAAATCAGGAAAATAGAATCAGGAAGAAAAATAAGAATCAAGATGGAACCCAGGTTACTCTAGAAGAAGAGTTGGAATCAGGGATATCAAAATCAAGAGTTGGGCTTTCATAGGGGAACGTAAATTTTCAAGTGGACTCAATATCATAGCGTGAATAGTATATGTCTATTGCAGTGTTAATATAACTCGTCTCAAGTTACCGGTAAGAATCAGGTCCGTTTAGTGTCAAAAATTGAACGTTGAACCTGGCTTTGATAACAAGAAAACCCTGTCACGCCTTGCTCCTCAAAATAGAAAAAAACAGAGTCGCGATGAAAGTCAGTGACGTATATACGCGAGGAGAATACCTCACGTGTAACACTTGCCTTAACTAATCACCTTTTTCTTAACACTTGAATGCTTTAGGGAGGTGATGTGGATACAAGTATTCATGTAAGATACTTATACTATAAATTATACCATACATATATTAGTATAATGTATATGGATTTAAATACACACACATGCATGTTGACTTCTTTACCATATCCCCACCATACTTGTTGGTACAAGTACTTCATGAAGGGGAGAGGGATGAGAACCTTACTTATAGGAGTAAGATATAGGTATAGGGAGATGGTGTTAGGGGGCACTTGGCATGATATCATTGAAGGGAATGAAGTATAAATAGGGGAAAATGAGGAGAAAACTCTCTTTTAGCAACACTCCTTCTTCTCTTAATTTCCAACTCCAAAACTCCCTCCCTTTTTCTTTTTTACAGCCGGCCAAGGCCAAACAGCCAACAACCCATGTTTTTCCCCTCTATTTCTCCATTCACTCACTCTCTCTCCCTCTCATTCCCTTACAAATCTTTCCTTTAGTTCCTTTATACAAAAAAAAGAAGCTTCCTTTACCTATTTTATCTCCTGCAAATGCCTAATAGAATATGAAAAAGTGGTGATCTAACATCACCTTAGAAGAAATTCTTGAAGATAAGGTTGGCCTAGGTTATCAAGTTAGGAGGATAATATTGGTTAAAGAAGGTAAGCAAATCCTTAAGACTACTGCCCCTCTTATACTCTTTTAACTATAAACTAATTATGACATTGTTATGGTCTTGTGACTCTATTATAGCCGGTAACCAAGCTTGATAAAGGGGATATTCTCTTCAAGGGTGAGTAGAACATCCAAACCCTAATATAATAGTAGGTAGTGTAAAGTTTGAAATAAAGTGAAAATTTCTAAGTTATAAGTGGACATGAAATTGAATGATAATACATGTGTATAGTTTATAGATTTTATGTGTACATTATAAATAATCTTATGGTAATCATGTTGTAGCTATTTTCATGTATGCTTACCATTGTGCATGATTGATAAATTTTATTGTGTGTATACATGGTAGTGAACCACATATCTTTTTAGAAGAAATAGTTCTATGGATAAATATAATACTTGATGCTATGCATATATATATGGCTACACATATATTAAGATGACATAATATGTTGGTTATCTTGAAAAGGCTCGCATGTTGATAATTTAGCAAATGGTTACTTATACATGTTAATGACTTTCATAGTGTTGGCATGATGTAAAGTAGAAATTATGAAAATTATTATGTTGTCATTGCTCTATGAATCCTTACATGTTGTTATTACATGAAGGATATGATTATTGCATATCTGGAGGAAGGGGCCGGGTTGAACCGGAGGTGACCGAAGGGGAGAATATTACGATAATGTATAGGAGGAAGGAACCGGGTTGAACCGGAGGTGATCGAAGGGGAGAATATTTCGTTGAATAACATATAGGAGGAAGGGACCGGGTTTAACCGGAGGTGACCGAAGGGGAGTCCAATTTTATGATTAACAAGTGTGTTAATATGGTTAAGATGGAAATTGCATGTTAAAACTATATAAAATTCTTTAAGTTTAGACTCTGTAATGAGTCGACTGATATAGGCAAATTCTAACTATATAAGTCGACTAACCCTCGGACCAAGTCGACTATGGATGTGAGATACTATTACATAAGTCACTGGAAACCACTCCTAGTCGACTATATAAGATAGGTTAGTCGACTAGCTTTAGTTTCAGGCAGCAAATAGAGAGTGGACATCTTCTTTTAGCCATAATTAGTCGATTATAGATGGTGATAAGTCGACTAGTATTTAGAGTAGTCGACTATATAAGATAGAGTAGTCGACTAAAATTTTTTTAAAGTAGCAAACAGAGAGTATACATCTCTTTGGTCAAGACTTAGTCGACTATAGATGGTTTATAAGTCTACTAGTACCAGTGTAGTCGACTATACAAGATAGGGTAGTCGGCTAGGTAAGTCACAGACAGCCAATAGAGAGTGAATATCTTCTGGGACAGAGCCCAATCGACTATAGCTTCAATATAAGTTGACTAATACTCGTATTAGTTGACTATAGGAATGGGCAAGTCGACTAATAACACCAATTTCTGTATTTTGGATAGGACTTCAACAAATACCCAAAAATGTGCAAAAATAGTATAAATTACAATTGTTAACCTTATGATAAATCCCAAATAGACATACATAATGGTCATGCATATAATTACTGTTTTACTCACTGAGCCGTCGAGCTCACTCTGTTTTATTAATCACCTTCAAGTTTGGATAAAGGCAAGGGATCTGCTTAATGGCAATATACGGGATAGGTGACAGGGGGAGATATTTTCACCCTTTTGGCATGTTCTTTTGATATGTATATATTGTTTTAGAAAAACTATGTAAAACTTCTATGTTTTATACTTGCCATGAACTTTTGTAAAATATTTAAATGCTTGTATTATTAGGGGCTTGACTCAAATCTTGTGTAATATTATGGAGTTTTATGGAATAGTAATGTGTAGGCTATGTTTCCTACTGGATTGTCAGATCAATATTTGAAAATATGATAAATCATGCTGAGATCACATATGCATTTTGAGCAGAATATATTATGAAACCTTAAGTAGTCCGACGTTATCCGAAATTGAAGTGTTGTATCTTGATGGGTCCTACGCTTGGATTAAGGATAACCATGATGATTGTGATAACTGAAAATATAAAGCTGGAACCGTTACAGTTGGTATCAGAGCTAAGGATTATAGGTAGAAGGAGAAGGTTAAGTCCGAGGTAGGAGGCAATAGAAAATTGTTAGGTTTAATATGTGTGGATATGTGATTATAGTTAGGTAGTGGGTTTTATGTGACGGATTAACCGTGAGTCAAGTGGTAATTGATTATTTCCTCGTATCAGAATCGGGGTGCCCGCACATCCCGATTCGGGTGAGTTGACTAAGAGTGCGGGCTCTCTGTAATAGCTACTAGTGGTATGGGACACTGGGACGAGGGAATGCATTGAATTATCTATTGAACCTAAGTTATTCTGAAACATGAAACTTATAGGTAGATTAAGGATAAGTATAAGAGTAAGAGAGTGTATATGTATATATTGCTTCTTTCATGTTGTATGGCAGTATGTCGAGACTATTTTTATGGGTTGAGATTGATATGACTCCTTATTTATATGTAGATAGAAGACTCTGACAAATATTGGCCAGTTTTTAGTTCGGATAGTTTGAGTGCGAGTTGGATGGCAGGTTCTATGGATTGGGATATGAGTCTGATGAGACTGACCCAGAGGTTATATTTGCAGCCCCAGACTACATAGACCATGAAGAGGTTGAGTCTCAGGTGTGTAATGAGCCTGAACTGAGGAGAGTTTGGTTGGGGATTCACTTGATGTAGAAGAGATGGGGATACAAGTGCATTAAAAGGAGAGACCCGAAGAGGATTCACTTATGGAGGTCTCTATTGGGATGAAAAATGAGAAGACGACATGAATCTATATGATGATCTAGATGACTGGTGCTGCGCGGGAGACGAATTACCGGGGGAAGAAGATTGAAATGAGAAATTGTATTGTAAATAGTTTAGAAATTCTTAGTCTCGTTTCAAAGTAATCGCGTAGCAAGGGTTAGACGGGTCGATCCACAGGGAAGGATGTGATGGAAGCGTTTCAGAACGATCTTCTCTGTAATTCGCTTGGGTAAAGAAAAAGAGAGATTGATTAGATTTGATCAAGTTTAAGAAATATAGTTTACTAATCATCTACCACAACCCATAGTATTAGTCTCAAAGAGTGAATATCATATTGAATGAAGAAGCATCCATCCTAGATTATTAATTGAAAATCAAGCAAGATGAATGATGTTGGAACCTTAACTAGTGTGCACTAATAAAGATTAAATATTCGTTCATCCTAATTTCATAGCATAGCATAAGAGAAGTTTTTTTTATTACTTAAAATTATGCTATCAAAGTTTTTAAGTATGAACTATGAAGAATCATTTAAAATTACAACCTAAATTAAAGTAAATCTAATCATCGATTCTTCTTCAAGAAGACCATTTTAATCCTAGGGTTTCTAACAATAATAGTTATCAACCAAGTCACCTTTTAAACTAAACTAAGGTTGATCGAGAGATTAGCAAACTATAGGTTTAATTTAGTTATTCATTTTTTTATTTTATTTTCAATTTTTATGTTGAATGAGAAAAATTGCATGAAAACGAAAAGAAGAAAACAAATAATTAATCTAAGCAGAAAAACTGAATTGAATTGTAAAGAAGAATGAGTAACCTTTTATTGGATGTCACTGACCAATTACAAGGCTCCTCTCCTTCTTCAAAATATACTTCTTCAAATAACAAAAACGAAAATACAAGAAATTTCGAAAAGAGGAAAAATCTAAAGAAAACCCTAAGCTTCAATCTCTGGATGCCCCTCTCTGTTGCTCTGCAGGGGTATTTATAGGAGATATAGGAGGTAGAGTCCCAATACAATTCTTCCACGAAAACTCGTAACCAGTCTTATCCAAAGGGCCGCGGAAACGCGGCTATGGCCGTGTTTCCGCGGAAATAGTGTGGCCAATGGCCACGCGCTTTCTTGCGTGGCATCCTCTGGTCCGTTCATATAGGTGCCTCCTTCTGGATTCTACATTTAAATCTTCTATCTTGAGAACTCGGGATAACTTGGGAAGCAAGTTATCACAAATCCGAATTTATAAAATGATTTGTTCTTTATCTTTAAGTTCTCTCTCCTTTTATCTTTATCCTTGTATTGCAAGCAACCAGGTTTAAGTCTTTCTCTTAGCAATTAGGAGTTCTAATTTTATCCTTCCTCTTCCTCCCCTAGATTTTAAATTATTAATTTAAAATCCAAGTTTAGATTAGGTTAGATAAGATAGAAACTTCTAAATTACTACAATTATGCATGTGGGCTTGTAGGATTCTTGGGCTTTTGGGCTTCATTTGTGCTTTATTTCTTTATTTTTTAATTACTCAAGGCCTGCACACATTAAACAATAAAACATTAGTAGCAGTGCTTAATAAAAGAATAAATAGGAAAATATGATGGTAAATGTGATGATAATTATGCACTTTTTACTACCTATGAGAAGACTTTGAGGAAGGGATGGATGATAGCGAGGATAACAGCAGTACTAGTGGGGACTCGAATGGGGAGACTCTACCATATAAGGGATGAATCTTTGATCAATTACTTTTGATATGTATATATATGTGTAAACCTAGCGTGCTAGTTGATGGATATCTTAGGAGTTTTATTGTATATGCCCTAACACATCTTGTATGCATGCACATGGGTTAGTTTGAATATCCAAAGGGTAGATATATCAGTGTAATATTCTTGTATCCGTTTTAGGGTGTATATAAATATATATAGCAAGTTGTTTGTTTGCAAATGATAATGAATATAGTATTAAAGTGATTGCATGAAACTAAAAATTTTATCTAAAATTTGTTTTCATATATATGAAGTATGTTAACTAGACGTCCTTGTCTTATAGGAAGGATGCATGGATCTAAATTAACTACCACCCAATGAGTCATTATCGCTCGGTGTGTCACACTATTGTGTGATGGTGTTGACACTTTAAAAAAGACAAGATTCTTACTGGCCTAAACAATGTCTAAACTTGTTGACATTTATAAAAGACAAGTGACAGACAAGCTGACGACCAGTTCTGCACCCATCTCCGAGGGATAAAGCAGCAACTTGGACTTTACTGATCCAGTGAAGCAGACAGTGAGCCCAGATTGTCTTTGAAGAGACCTAAGCAGGTCTAAGATGCTAGGTTAGCTTAACACTTAGCATCACATGAGCCCAAAGGGATAGCCTCGCCTGAGAGGCTAAGTTTGTCCAACATCGCCTTGAAGCCATTCAAAGCTCCATCAGTAAGCTAAGTTACAGCTTCGCCTGAAGTACTCAGTTAACTCTGCGGAGAGTTAGCTTCGCTCGAAGCCACACGCAACCGCGCGGATGGTCGGTAGCTTCGTCACAGATGATTATCCAGCTCCGCTGAAGAGCTTTCTTCTGACTTCGCCAGATGCTCCTTCCAGCTCCGTTGCGAGCTCGACGCGGCAGCTCCGCTGCGGGTCTGTCATGGTCAAACTTTGACCAATTAAATCTCCAGATGAGATCAAATCAATTCAAGATCGAGATCAAATCTAATCAAGATCAAATCTGAGATCAAATTTGGTAGCTGCTTACCATAATCTCTTGACTCTCCTAAAACAAGTAAGAAGATCAGGGGATATCTTTCAATTATTTGGAAAGAATCAAAACAGATCAGGAGATCGACGCTACCTGCTACTTCTAGCTTCCAGAAGCTGATTCTAGCCTCGCAGTAAGGCTACTTTTTAGATTTAAACAGATTGATTCAATTTGTTTTCCGATTTTCAAGAGACGATTATACCCCTGCTTTCCCTATAAATAGCCCACCAGAGGCATACAACCAAACAGACAAGGTGAAGAGGCTAAAAAAAATAGAGAGAGAGACGGCTAAACAGAGATATATTCTCTTGCTTTTAAGAATTCAGAGAATTCAGAGAACTACTTCTCTAATCAGGGTACTGATACCCTAAGATCTTCCTCTTAAGGAATCTCCAGAACCAGGCGAGAAGGAATTTCTAAGTGGAGGCAGTTTGAAAAGCAACAAGAGGGTTCTACTAACCTTCTATTCTCCGATTCCCCGAACCAGGCGAGAAGGGAATCCTATTGATCGCATCGTCAAAGGGACAAAGTGGTCGCGCGCTGACCAGACTCCTATCGGCACACTTCTCCAGAATCTCAGAGGAGATCTACTTGTAATCTTTTGTGTTACTTGTAATTTAGCTCCTCGACCCCTTTTTGTAAGTTTTCCCCTTTCCAAAATCAATGGAAAGCAAGATGGCGACTCTGCTGGGGACCGATTTCTCCACTGTTGAGAATCAAGTGTCGTAATGCGATGAACAGACCTTCAGGTCTATCTCTGAATTCAAGAAAGTCAGTGTGGCCAGAGCCCCTCTGGCTAAATCTTCAAAGCAAGTCTCTAACGAGACAGATAAAGCTCCCTGCGAGCCTACCGCGGTCCTCTGGCGCAACAAGGAAGCAGGCCTACAATACAAGGGTTAGAATCTTCAGCCCGTCACCTTCGAGAACCTAGTCGTTCACTTCGACCAAGGAAAATTCAAAGAAGTCCTCTTTCGGGGTAGTCTAATGCTCCATGCACAGAAGTATAGAAAGGTCTCCATGACCAAGGTTTCAAAGCAGAAACCGGAAGCAGAATCCTGCCAATACCCCCCAGCCTCGCGTGTGGCTAGTCAGGTTCCCTGCGAACCTAAGTCTCCTCTTTCAAAACTGATGTGGAGACCAAAGCAGAAGGCTCTGTATGAAGCCTCAGGCGTAACTACGTCGTAAGCCCGTCTCTCTCAAAAAGGCAAGATGTCTGCCTGCTCCAACGAGACTGCTAGCCGCGAAGTCACAACGGCGACCATGCCTTCGCCTAATTCAGGAGCAGTAACTCCTTACGCCAGCCTCGTTCTCATGAGCGAAGCTACTATACCTCATGATGTTCATAGCCGCGAAGCTGGAACCAAAGCACCACAGTGTGCTTCGTTCCCCAGTTCTTCAAGTACTAAGCTCGCTCTTCGCAGCGAAGCTAAGGGATTGTCCCTAAGTGCTGATAGCGGTGCTTATGCAGCTTCAGCGCCCAAGGGCATTTCCAAAGCTTTTAGCCGCGAATTTAGATCCAAAGCACTATCTAAGGCTAATCACCTTCGCAACAACATAGCGGATAAAGCACCATAGCGTGCTTCGCTCCCCAGTTCATCAAGCGCTAAGCTCGCGCTTTGTAGCAGAGCTAAGGGATCGTCCCTAAGTGTTGACAGCGGTGCTTACGCAGCTTCAACACCCAAGGACATTCCCAAGGTTCTTAGCCGCGAAGCTAGAGCTGAAGCACTATTTAGTGCTAATCCCCTTTGAGTGATAAAAAGAGCAGGACATCGTCCTATGCACAATCCAACAGAGCCTCTGCGCTGGATCGTTTAGACCCTACTGGGTCTGACTTGCGGGAATTCTTGACAAGCAAACGGAAGTCAGAATCTTTCCAAACTTCTCCCTCCCGTTGTCAACAAGTGGGATGTCAGTTGGTGACAGTCCACTCAGTCCATTGCCGACTAGGACCAATCCCTGCCACTTCTCCAGGCCGACGATCAGTTTTTGGTCGACTCTCGGTGCAAGCTCCGATGAAACATCGCAAAAGGAGCGTATCGCGAGATCTACCCTCTGCATCCGTTAACATGATCGGAAGAGGACGAGAGCTGCTGGGACAGACGAGCGTCCCACGACACTCCCTACAATTCTCCAGATCCAGATTATAGCCCAGGCTTGGGCGAAGTCTTGGTGCATGAAGAAGGTGCCTTCCGAAACACCAAATCTAGAGTTGCAATACCCTACAGTTATGAACAACCATCTTCCTCAACTGTAGTAACCTCACCAGAACTAATGAAAGAATTGGTCCAATGGTCTGATGAAGAGGACAAAGACAGTGGGTATACCTCTTCGGCGACAGCCAGCTCAGTGCGAACAGATAGAGTATCAGTGAATATGGCTGATAACGGTAATGATGACTTTCGTCGACGTTTGGAAGCTCAGGAGCAAACTTCCAAGACCCAGCAAGAAGCTTTAGACAACATCCAACAGATGCTCGCTCAACTCCTCAATAACTGGAATAAAAATGACACCGGGAGTAACCATGAGGAGGAAGAACATCTTAGCAATGAACAGCCAAGGACGGAGAAGTCGAAGGAGGGTTCTTCTTTGGACGCTGAAGTCCTTAAAAGCATCCAAGCTCAAATCGCATCCATAACTCAGAGGGATGAATTAAAGAAAGTAGGGGCAGTCCGTCCTTACCCGCTGGAGTGGGATTCAGTACCATACCCACCAAAGTTCAAACACACCAATGTTACATACGTACGATGGTAAGAGCTCGCCAAACTGGCACATCTATTATTTCCGGTCTCAGACCGGTAATGTTATAGACAATGATGCTATCATGACTAGGCTGTTCATTGGCACCTTAAAGGGGGTAGCATTCGACTGGTTCCGAAGTCTCCCTTCGGGCTCTGTCAATTCCTGGATCGACCTGGAAACCCGATTTCTTTTTCATTTCTATGAGGACGATACCGAGGTAACCATGGACAAACTCCTCTCTACCGTACAGAAGAAGGACGAATCTGTCCGTGACTATGTTGAGCGGTTCAGAAACTTGTCTTTAATGTGCCCAGTAGGGATGCCATTACCCATGCTCTTACAGACGTGCAGACACAACTTCTTAGACCAAGTAGAGGTTCGCATGGGGGCTGTCAAAGGCCATACCTGAAAAGAACTGGTCGAGCAAGCAGAGATAGCCGAAAAGTCGGCTAAAAAGTTCAAACTATCCACCCTAAAGGCAAATGGGGTATGAATAATAAAGGACGTGGCGACATGGCACAGTCTTCTCAAGCCAAAGGGAAAGAGATTATGTCCGTTGAATTATCAGGGGATGTTCAATCGAAGGCCAAGAAGACCGGCTTCAATAATCAGGAGTTTAAGTTTCCTCCGAAATAGTACTCCTTCAAAGACGATCAGGTGGTCACAATATTCCATTTACTCCACAAAGGGAATAAATTGAAGCTGCCAGATGCTCGACGTCCCAATGAAATAGGATGCACGAACGATCCCAAATACTGTCTCTTCTACAGGATGATTCACCATCCTACTGACAAGTGCTTTGTCCTCAAGGACAGAATTCAAGCTTTGATCGACGCCAGAGTCCTGACACTGAAGTCAGAACAGAAGAAAGTCACTGCAAATATGGTGACCCTCGAGTTCGACAAAACCCCAAAGGTCACAGTTCCTGATGGGACTTATCTAATCCCTGCACCACGGCTGGAAGTCAAGCATCCTTCAGCTAAAACTCGAGATAATAGGGGTCTTGTTCTCTTGACATTGGAGACAGGGAAAATCATGTGGATACACCCAAACCTTGTCCAAGACGAACAATGGGACTCAAAGAAGTCCAAATCGAAGGGCAAATCTTGCAATGTCATCTCCATCCTACCAGACGATGACAATTTTACATCAGCTTCTCTCAGTGATTCTGAAGGGGAAAAGCACGCTTGCATGACGCAAGCTGATGTACCTCAGCCGACGGGTACTCGATCCGGAAAATCATACTTAAAACAGTATGAGAAAGCTACTGACGAGACACAACAGCAAACGATGTCAGTATAAGTACCAGCATCCGCTTCGGTTCCAACCAAGGGAAAGGAGAAGCCAAGGGAAGTCCTGTTCAACCATGTCCTGAAGAAGCCTTCAGGCCCAGGGCTTGACACGCCCTTTCGTTTTGACATATTGGCCCAGCTGGCTAATATCCCGGCTCGTATTACCATACATGAGCTCCTTCTTCTCTCAAAAGAGACAAGAGAAGCACTCAGAGATACACTGGCTAATTCAGAATCATTCCTGACATATATGCCAGAAATCCCTAAAGATGACGCTCAGTCTTCTTGCCCTGAATGCTATCACGTACAGTCAAAGGTACCCGCTATTACCTTCACAGAGGAAGATATGCTTCTCAAAGATAACAAGCACGATCGACCTTTGTACTACACTGGATACATCGGTTCAACATGCATTGAAAGGATACAGGTTGATCCGGGGTCTGCACTCAGCATCATCCCCAAAAGACTCCTCTACTTCCTCGGTATACCACTATATAGGTTGTCTGCAACCACTACAACAATATACGTTTTAATGCCGGAAGTAGTCATCCACTTGAGAAAATTCGACTCCGTTGCTGAATGGGAGCCTGAAGTCAGAAGTGACATGCTATGTCATTGACGCTGACACATCATACAACTTGCTACTAGGACGACCGTGGATCCACGCCAACTGGATCGTTCCCTCCACTCTGCACCAGTGCTTCAAATATGTTGAAGATGATGCAACAGTATGAACTGTCTTCGCTAAGAAGCAACCATTCAAAGGGGTAAAAAATTACTTCACTGAGCTCTCCTATATCAAGAGACCGGTGAAACATCGAAAGAATCATTGACGGATGATGATGATAGTGGCAATGAGGCAAATTTAGAGTCTGAAGCAGACATGCCAGCCATTTTGATTGGTGAACCAATTATAACATGTCTTAATAATCCCCAATGTAACACTCCTTCTGAAGATGAGGGCGATGGGTAATTAATGATAATATTTCCTTTGATTATCCTGTGATGTTAGGTTATTTGAATCCATTACGGATAGCTCTCTACACATGCCCTTACCTAGACCAAGTGCATCCAAGACACCCATGAAATCTATCGAAGGGGCCGTTTTAGTGATCCCTCCATCCAAAGAAGGTCAGTCATCGATAATTTTCGGTAAAGCCCAACCACGAGGGTCCACAGCCACAGATTCAAGTTCAGACTCAGATACCCCGCAATTTTCCCATTATGCGCGACCAGCGCACCATATGATGAGGAAAATGGGGTACAACCTAAAGCATGGAGAGGGCCTGAATTTCGGAAAAGGAAGGCGTAGTTTGCTGCGTAACTTTGTGCCAAAAGGGAAACCTGCAAATTACTATGATAATACACGCAGGAGGTTGGGATACGTTACACCCACACCACCAGCAATGGTTCAATTCAAGGATGACAAACCGATTCCATCACATTCTGCCTCTTCCTCCGAGTGGGACTCAGATGTCAGTGTGGGAATGATGTTCGAGAATCTCACCGTTAATATGACTTCAAGCAGTCAATTGGAGCCAGCGGAAGCTACTGATGAGGAACCATAGGTTCAACAATTGGAACTCCAATGGAAAAAGCGATTCGAACTGCGCGAACCACCTACCGAAGACAAGGTGATGCAGGTCAACTTGGATAGTCAAGATCACCCTAAACCCATCTTTATAAGTGAGAGCTTATCACTTATGGAAAAGAAGAATTAATAATACTCGTAAAGGAGTATATAGACGTCTTCGCATGGAACTACGAAGACATGCCCGGACTTGATCCATAAGTGACCATGCATCGTCTAAATATCAAACCTGACGCCAAGCCAGTCAAGCAGCAACAACGTCGGTTTCGCCCGAACATTATGGAGGCTATTGAAGTCGAAGTTCATAAGCTCATTGCATGTGACTTCATACAGGAAGAACAGCATCCAGATTGGGTTGCTAATATCGTTCCCGTCCTTAAGAAGAATGGGAAAATACGGATCTGCATTGACTACCGTGATCTCAATCAGCTTGTCCTAAAGACGAATTCCCACTGCCCATCACCGACGTCATGATTGACAACACTTGTGGATGTCTTTTATGGATGGCTTTTCAGGGTACAATAAGATTAAGATGTATCCCGACGACGAGAAGCATACTTCGTTCCGAACACCATTAGGGTATACTGCTACACTGTGATGCCCTTCGGACTAAAGAACGCTAGAGCAACCTATCAGCGGGCAATGAGTACAATCTTCTGCGATCATCTCCGAAAAATGGTAGAATGCTATGTCGACGACATTGCTGTCAAAAGCCGCAATAAGAATGACCATCTTCGTGACTGGAGAACGATGTTCGACATAATGCGGGCTCATCAACTAAAATGAATCCGACAAAATCCTTCTTGGGAGTTTCGATTGGCAAGTTCCTTAGATTTATTGTTACATCAAAAGGAATTCATCTTGACCCAGATAAAGTCAAAGCCATTCAGAACATGCAGTCACCGAGGAATCTCAAAGAGCTTAGAGGCTTGCAAGGTAGAGTGGCTTATATTAGAAGATTCATCGCAAATCTCTCAGGCCGCTGTCAACCGTTCACCCGACTCATGAAAAAGGGTGCTTCCTTTGTATGAGATCAAGCTTGTCAGAAAGTTTATGAGGATATCAAGAGATATCTCAGAAAATCACCAGTCTTAGTGGCTCCCACATCAGGGAAATCATTCTTGCTTTATGTGAAAGCTATGGACCATTCTCTTGGTGCCCTGCTTGCTCAAAAAGACGACAATGGTCACGAACAAGCCATTTATTATCTGAGCAGGACTCTAATAGGGGCGGAATCTCGCTATAATCCTATTGAGAAGGAGTGCTTAGCTCTTGTGTTTGCCGTTCAGAAGACACGACATTATTTGGTCGGCCAAACCATACATGTCATCCCAGAGTGAATCCTTTGCGTCTTCTCATGACGAAGCCAGGATCATTGAATTCAAGATTAGCTAAATGGACGCTTCTTTTGTCTCAATACGACATGATTTTTATCCCTCAAAGGTGGTTAAAGGCCAGGCCCTTGCAGAGTTCTTGGCTGCTCATGCAGTTCCGGAACACTCAAAACTTTATGAAGATATTCCAGATGAAGTCTTCGAGTCCAATGTAACCTCTGAGGATGAAGTTTGGCAGATGTTCTTTGATGGAGCATCACGAATAGGCCCTAAAGGCAGGATCATTACCGGTGTAGGGGTTGTGTTTATCTCTCCACAGAATCATGTCCTTCCAAGAGCATTTCTCTGACGGAATCATGCTCTAACAATGTAGCGGAATATAATGCTCTACTCATTGGTCTTTAGCTCGCCCACGGAATGGGGGTACGCTACCTTGAAGCTTACTGCGATTCAAAACTGATTATCAATCAGGTTAAAGGCGAATATGAGGTCCGTCATGAGGATTTGGTGCCTTATTATCACACAGTCATCGAATTGGCTAATCTATTTGATGGCTTTTACATCGGGCACGTATCTCGATCTCAAAATACTAAGGCAGATGCTCTTGCTGCATTAGTAACAACGTTAGCCTTGCCAGTCGACACCGAGTATCACCTTACAGTGGCAACTCGACACCTTATCTGCTCTAAATATATGTTGAGAACCAGAGAGGTCTATAATATCTCGACGGATTTTGAGCCGAGAGATTGGCGATTTCCTTTCATCGACTATGCTCTACATGGTCTGCTGTCAGACAATCCTAAAGAAGCGACATCTATCAGACGAAGGTCTCTCCGTTTTTACTACGATCCAACTCTGAAGACACTTTACCGTCGTTCATATGACGGTGTCCTCCTCCGTTGCCTTTCTAATTCAGAGGCACAGGAAGTGCTTAAAGAAGCACATGACAGCATATGTGGAGCTCATTAGCCAGGTCCAAAAACTTAAAGACAGATTGCATAGGCTTGGATATTATTGGCCAACCATGATAGCCGATGCCATCCAATATGCACGAAGGTGTAAAGCATGCCAAATCCACGCAGACTTCATACATTAACCCTCAGAGTTGCTCCATCCAACTGTTACTTCATGGCCATTTGAAGCATGGGGAATCGATGTCGTAGGGCCAATCAGCCCCTCTTCGACAAAAGGTCACCGGTTCATCCTGGCAATAACTGACTACTTTTCAAAGTGGGCGGACCACTGGTTAAAGTCAAAACTTCTAACGTGGTTAATTTCATCAAACACCATGTCATCCATCGATTTGGTGTCCCTAGGCGGATCATCCATGATAACGGTCCCCAATTCATAAGCCAGGTATTCTATCGATTCTGCGATAAATACCGAATTCAGAATGTGGCTTCAACTGCCTATAATCCCGCTGCTAATGGCTTGGCGGAAGCATTCAACAAGACGATCATCAAGTTACTCAAAAAGTTCGTCTCCTCGAATAAGCGAGATTGGGACAAAAAGCTTGGTGAATGACTTTGGGCCTACCGAACCACGGTTCGGACCCCGACAGGCAATACACCTTTTTCCTTGGTGTACGGGTGTGAAGCAGTCATACCGTTGGAAATCCAGATGCCGTCATTACGAGTCGCTCTGATCACTAGGATCACATAAGAGGACAATGATCGGTTGCGTCTTCAAGAGCTCGAAGCCCTAGATGAGAGGCGGTTACAAGCTCAGCAGCACATCGAGTTGTATCAAGCTCGAATCTCAAAAGCCTTCAACAAGAAGGTCAAATAAAGAGTCTCCCAAAAAGGAATTTGATTTTAGCCGGCAGACGACCAATGATCATGACGCACAAAACCAAAGGCAAATTTCAGCCCAAATGAGAGGGACCATTTGTAATAGAAACAACCTATTCAAACGGAACATATTGCCTTATGACTTCAGATGGTGATTTACTCATGATGCCGATCAATGGCAAGTTCTTAAAGAAGTATTATCCTTGATTAAGGATCCTTCTCATGATCAAGTTAACATTACACCTCTGATCAAGACTTCCAAATCCAAGGTACGCAGAAAGAGAGCCTCTCTCTTCCTCCAAATGAGATCATACAACCATAAACCAGTA
Source organism: Agave tequilana (assembly GCA_038442645.1). Lineage (NCBI taxonomy): Eukaryota > Viridiplantae > Streptophyta > Magnoliopsida > Asparagales > Asparagaceae > Agave > Agave tequilana. The sequence goes on from JAVJIF010014972.1 coordinate 67,225, forward strand.
GGAAGCTGATCATACATTGGCCGCCTCAAAGAGGAATCAATGTTACACATGCACTAACCAAATGATCCAACACCTTTAACGGTTAAGGATAGAGGAAAATGTTGGCCTTTAAACCCTTATAAGTCCTCGACAACTCATCATGCTGAGGGGAATAGCATGGCTAGCCTGACTCAAACGGTAGTTGGTAAAGGCATATCAAACCCGTTGACAGCTGAGGATTTGCTAAAAATCCTAAGGGACCTGTCCTATTTGATTCCCTCTCCAAAATCACTTATCAATTCTCATCCATGGAATGGTAAGACCACATATAAAGATCTTTCCATCTATTTCGCTGTTAAGTTAACATTAAACCTATGACAGTGATCTCCTCGTCTTTCCCAGTGAAAATGAGACCTTTTCATGCTATGTTTAACACTACACTTCTGGCATCCATTTCGCTGTTAAGTTAACATTAAACCTATGACAGTGATCTCCTCTTCTTTCCCAGTGAAAACGAGACCTTTTCATGCATTGTTTAACACTACACCTCTGGAATCCATTTCGCTATTAAGTTAACATTAAACCTATGACAGTGATCTCCTCGTTTTTCTCTGTGAAAATGAGACCTTTTCATGCTATGTTTAACACTACACCTCTGGCATCCATTTCGCTATTAAGTTAACATTAAACCTATGACAGTGATCTCCTCGTCTTTCCCAGTGAAAACGAGACCTTTTCATGCTATGTTTAACACTACACCTCTGGCATCCATTTCGCTGTTAAGTTAACATTAAACCTATGACAGTGATCTCCTCATTTTTGTCTGTAAGAACGAGATCTTTTCATGCTATGTTTAACACTATACCTCTGGCATCCATTTCGCTGTTAAGTTAACACTAAACCTATGACAGTGATCTCTCGCTTTTCGCAATGAAAACAAGATCTTTTTATGCTATGTTTAACATTATACCTCTAGCATGCATATCTTTTTGTCAAGTTAACATTACACTTCTGACAAATTGCTTTCCGACTTCCTACGAAGTTCTTTTTGTCACGTTAACATTACACCTCTGGCATATGATCTTCTATGGAATTCATTTCCTAGCTCCCCAGCAAGTTTCTGAGTCCCACTCAGTCTTTGATGGACTTTTCTGGTTGTCATGTTAACAATATACCTCTGACAATTCCTTCCAAATCTTGACAAAATTTTGAGCTTGGTGGCTTCTCAATCGGTTACGTCATTGCGACCTCTGAACCGGCAGATAACCAAGTCTCATCTTTCAGTCCAGCAAGGACTATTTCTTTGTCATCATATGATAAAATTTTGAGCTTGGTGGCTTCTCAATCGGTTACGTCATTGCGACCTCTGAACCGGCAGATAGCCAAGTCTCATCTTTCAGTCCGGTAAGAACTATTTCTTTGTCATCATATGACAAAATTTTGAGCTTAGTGGCTTCTCAATCGGTTACGTCATTGCGACCTCTGAACCGGCGATAGCCAAGTCTTATCTTTCAGTCCGGCAAGGACTATTTCTTTGTCATCATACGACAAAATTTTGAGCTTGGTGGCTTCTCAATCGGTTACGTTTGCGACCTCTGAACCGGTAGATAGTCAAGTCTCATCTTTTAGTCCGACAAGGACTATTTCTTTGTCACCATATGACTGTTGGCCCAAAGGCCACTATCCCGGTTATTTTGATGATAGCAAAACATATTTAGTTATGTATTTAATATTCTTAATTTTAAAGTATTTCAGGTTCAAGAAACAGATTTTGACAACTCCGCTAAAAGACTCACAAATTTGGAGTTTGCCCAACATTTGCATTCCCAAGCTAAAGCACATAGGAAGCTTCGGAATTTGCGTTGAAGAAAAGCTCAAGAAGAAGATCAAGACTTGCTAAAGAATCCAAGACTTGTATTGTATTTTATTTTCATTTTAGAATATTTTGTCAAAACTAAATAGTAGAAGTAGAAATATGGGATATTACACACACACATTTTCTAGAGTGATTTATGGCTTCAAAATACTTTCCATTTCTATTTCCAAACTCAGTTTAGTTGAAAATATCTATTTTGGAAATACGATTTTAGAGAGACTAGTTTTTTTGGGAAAAACATTTTATTAAAAATTTTTTTATCAAAAGAATTTTTACCAAGTATTTTACCTTGATAGTAGTATGACACATGCTCATACTCTATGATTTTTCAAGACCAAATATTTTATCCAAGACCCAAAACCCAAACCCAAAATTTTCCAGGTTCTGTGAATTCTGATTTTTCAGAAATTCACAGTGACCGGTCGACCGGCAGTCGACCGGCACTCGACCGACATGCACATTTGTGCATGTGCGTATCAGTCGACCGGGAGTCGACCGATACTCGACCGGCCCCCAACCTGCTGCTCTCTGGAAATGCCAGTCGACCGACCCAGTCGACCGTGAGCCCCAACGGTCGGATTTTTGACCGTTGGCGGTCGACCGACCCGGTCGACCGGTAGTCTGTCAAAAAGTCTGACAGACTCAACAGCTATTTTTTCTGACTTTTTGACTTTTGGGATTTGTCTTCAACGAATCTCTTGAGCAGTTTTTGACCCCTATAAATAGGTGGTCACTTCATATGAAATGACTAATGATTTTAGAGCTATCAAGTGAACTTTGACAAGAGTTTCAAAGATTTCCAAAGTTTTCAAAAGAAAAGATTTTTCTCTCCAAAGCCTAAATTTCCATCACCTTTCTTGGAGCCTATTCCTCTACTTCTCTCTAGTTTTGCACTACACAATCCCATACTCTAAGTCTACTATTTGGTTCTAGGATTGTGCTTAGTGAGCTATTTGTAAAAGTGATCAAGTGTGATCACTTCCATTGTAATTGAGTGAAGTTGTAGAGGCATCGGCCTCAAGGCGAGCTAGTGTGCTCAAGGTGGTGAAGTGTCATCACGGGAGACGGACAAGTGTTGTCCTTGTATTGTTGATCCGGTGGGATCCTCAATAGTGGAAATCCTTCAAGTGTGAAGGCGGGGACGTAGAGCGTGGCTCGAACCTCGGAAACATATCGGCGTGTTTGCGTTTGCTCAAATTTCTCTAACTCTATCTCTTTTATTACTTGCAATTTTACATTGTCCTTTACTTGCAAGAAATATTGTATTGTGCTAATTGTTTAGAGTTAATTTTTTTTAAATTCCGCATAATTGCCATTATCATATAGCCATCACCTATTCACCCCCCCTCTAGGTGATTTCAATTGGTATCAGAGCCTAACCCTACAACTTAGGTCTAACAACCTTAGGGAGATCTTTTAGTTGGCTATATACATTTGTTGCATTTATTATATATTGTGCATTTTATTCATCATACATGGCATCTCTAGATTTTTCAAGCATTAAGTCCCCACCCAAATTTGATGGCTTGAACTTCCCTATTTGGAAGGTCAAGATGAACCTTTTTCTAAAATCCCTAGGAGTCAAGGTAGCTAGGGCCGTCACCAAAGAATTCATTGAACCCACTAGTGATGAGAGCACATGGTCCGAGGATACCACCAAGGACTATGAAGCTAATGCTAGGGCACAATATGCATTAACACAAGCACTTAATGAAGATGACCTTGCACGCATCATTAATTGTAAATCGGCATATGAAGTTTGGAACATGCTTATTGTGACTCATGAGGGAACGTCACAAGTCAAGAGAGCAAAAGTTGACTTGCTACGTTCTCAATATGAGAATTTTTACATGATTGATAATGAGAGCATTGATGACATGCTCACTCGCTTTACAAAAATAACAAATGCTCTTTCTTCCTTAGGCGACAAGATTGACAACGATCAAAAGATAAGGAAGGTGATTCGAGCTCTTCCCAAAGCTTGGGAAGTCAAGGCGACAACCCTCAAAGAGCTAAATGACAAAGAGGAGATGGACTTCTCCGGCTTCATCGGCAATCTCAAAACACATGAGATGGAGATGAAGGTACGAGAAGAAAGGGAGGCACCCAAGAAGAAATCAATAGCCTTCAAAGCCGCTCCAACCATTCAAGACGAGGATGATTCATCGGACGAGTGCGATGAAGACTTCGCCATGCTCATCCGGAAGGTGGGCAAGATGTTCTACAAAAAGGGAAGACAAAGCAATTTCCGGCGAGGGAAACCTCAAGGGAGATTTGAAAGAAAAAGAGAGGAGCCCGGTCCTTGCTTCCATTGCAAGAAGATTGGTCACCTCATTGCCGAGTGCCCCGCTCTACAAGCAACCACATCCAAGAACGGGCAAAGAAAGAAGAAGGCCATGGTGGCTACTTGGGATGACACGGAGTCGGAATCCGAAGAGGAAGTCGACGCCGCGCACATGTGTTTCATGGCACATGGGGAGGATGTACCAAAGGTAACTCTAGAAAACACCTTAGAAGATGATGATTTGACTATGGATGAACTTGCACATTTCTTTGAAGAATTGCAAAATAGGTATGAGATTTCACAATCTCAAAATAAGAAATTAAAAAGAGAAAATGAGGCTTTAAAACATAAAGTAGAAATAGTTGTTAAAGAAAAAGATGTTTTATCTAGTGCATTTGAAAAATTGAAAAATGATTTTGATAAGCATAAACTTGCAAATAAGGGTAAAACCCCCATGGTTTCAATAGATAAAAATGATTTTGTTGAGATCCAAAAGCGTGTTGATGCTTTGGACTCCACACTTAAAAATTGTGCATTTGATTTGAAAAAGATAGCTTCTAAATTTCCTAAGGGAACACCCCAAGGGAAACATGCACAACATGCACATACACATGCACGGAAACATACTCACACTCACAAGCATGCATACATGTATGGTAGTGGTAGGATTTTTGTTTGCACTCATTGTGGCCGCAAAGGCCATCTAGAAAAATTTTGTTATGCTAAGAACAATGTTAAGAATAAATATGTTTGGGTTCGCCCCGGTACTAACCCCAAAGGACCCTCAAAGATTTGGGTACCAAAAGATCCTCCAAATGTAGGTGACACAGGTGGATCTACTTCCTCCAAGACTTAGGGGGAGTCGGTGCCCGGGTGGTAGATGCAACTAAGCTCAAAGTTCAAATCTAGCTTGCATCGCTATCGTGGAGGCACCTATTTTTGGAGACTAACCGTAAATTGGTAACATCTCCATTTAAGAGTTTTTTTTTATTTTTGTATATACAATTGTTATAGGATTGCTAGTTTAGTTTTATGCTTCATTGATACATGATTAGTATAAACTTGCAACTCTAACATGATTGTATATGCCATGTTCAATTTTGATTTCTTTTTGACATGTATACATATGTGTAGAATGGTTAGTTTGCTTTTGATTCATTATTGATACATACTTATATAGAACTACCTTTCTATCATGTTGTGTACATGCCTTGTATTAATTTTCATATCTTGTATTGTTATGTCTTATGTCATACTTGTCCACATGTCCAATTTTTGTGTATCTATATGTATAGTTTAGATTTTGTGATTATATACTTGTATACATATAGACCTATTTTCATAAATAAAATAAAACTTTTTGAAAATTTTCATAGTTGAGCAAATACCTTAAAGATGGCAATTGCGCACCTCAACTCATTCAAGAGGAATCAAGAGGATGAAGTTCAGAACCCGTCACTGGGTATTCGGCTTCAACATCTTTATACCTTTGCTTAAATATGTAAAATAAAATTAAATAATTTTGTGTGAAGTTTTGTTGATATGATCACTAAATGAAGATTTAAAAATAATTGTGTTATCCCTGATTATTATAATATAACATATTTTTATTTGTTATAATGTTTATTTATAAAATTTTTTTTGGTCAGAATATGGTAGCAGATTTTTCAGACTTACCGGTCGACTGGCCCCTAATCCCAGTCGACCGGCTCTGTCTGAGAAAAATTTTTGATTTTTTTTGTGCTACCGGTCGACTGCTGGTATAAGACCAGTCGACCGATTTAGATGCAGGACTCTCTGTTTCTTTTCGGTCGACCGGTCCCTCAATCCCAGTCGACCGATAGTCGTATTCTGGCATATATTTGACCTTTTTCCCACTGTTTCGCACTCTCTCTCTCTCTCATTTCCTCTCACAGCGACCGAAGGAGCCTCTTTTTCCCAAAATTTCCTTCTTCAGATCCGTTCACCTGATCTAAAAATCCTTCTAAACCCATTTTAATCTTCTCATTTCTAACTCGGATCTTCAATCTCAAGCCGATCCATCCGTCAGATTCTCAGAATTTCTGGATTTCAAGCTAGGGTTTCAGTTTTTCTCAAAGGTAAAAATTTCGAATTTTTCACTTGTTCTTCCTTTCTAGCTTAGATCTATCACTTCCTTTGTCTTCATAGTAGGTTGATTGATCATCTAGATCGTGCCATTAACTGCAAAAACCTAAAAATTGGATTTTTTTTCATGGCTCCAAAAAGACATCGTTCTGAGAAGGGAAAGGGCATTGCCCAATCCTCATCTCAAGCCCCTAGGACTGAACCTGTGTTCCGTAACGATCTTGCCTCTGATCGTTACACACATTTAGCCCCTAGGAATACTATTTCGGGTAGATATGTGGCTATGCATGATTTTGAACATTTAGATATCCCCCACATACTTCGTGCCAACAATCTTGTAGATTTTCTCTCCATTAGGGAGAAAGTTTACACTTCTTTGGTTCCCTATTTCTATGCCAATTTTGAATTTAGTGGGAACCGGATCATTTCCCGTGTGATGGGTAGGGACATAAACATTTCCCTAGGTCAATTTGCTAGAATTCTTCATCTTTCCACTGATGGAATAGATGTTTACTCTTATGACCTACATGATTTTCCTGGATATCCGGAGGGTGAGTCTTCACTCACCGCATCCACTCTTCTTCACCAGGATGACAATCCCGATCTAGTGAGGAATGAGATTGTGAGTCAGTATACCCTCCAATCTCAGGTCCTTGCTAAGATTGTCTTTCATAACATCGTGCCAAAATCCGGTGAATTTAGCCATGCTCGAGGTCCTGTTCCCTTGATTATCTATTGCCTCCTTAAAGGCATTAAGATAAATTTCCCTCGAGTGATCGCTTCTCACATGAGTGGTGATCAGATTCGTACTGCTGGTAGGAGTCTGCCTTACGGCATGCTCATTACCCATTTGCTTAGGGCTCTAGATTTTGATTTCTCTGGTCAAGCCCTTCAAAACCCTCTTCAGATTTCAATGCTGCTGCCTTAAAGATGATGGAAGCTCAGTTGCGTCGACACGCAGCTGTGCAACCACCACCTGTTCCTGCAGCTGATCCAGCTCCAGCTCCACCTCCTGTTTTTCCTGCTCCTGAGTTTCAGGGTGCTTCTGCTTCTGAGGTCCGCTCGCAGATCGAGGCACATCAGGCCTGGGTCGGTGAGCAAGTCTCTGCACTTCGTGCAGATATGGCTGCTCGTGATGCTTCTCTTCGGGCAGATTTGGAGGCTCGTGCTGCGATGGATGCTGCTTTTCGGGCGGAGGTCCGAAACGACTTGTCCTATATGGCTGAGTCCATGAGATTTGTGGATGTTCAGTTCCAATCTCTGTTCTCTAAATTGGACATAGTCGTTCCTGATGGGACTCCGGGTGCTCGTCGTCTCCCTGCTGCTGGTCCTCCTTTCCCTCCCAGAGCTCGCGTCTCTGTTCCACCTCCGCGCCCCAGAGTTGATGCCGTGGATACAGAGGAGGTAGTTTCCTCTTCTTCCTCAGATGATGGTGATGACCAGACGATGGCCGAGGGCTCAGATGATGACGAGGAGGAGGATGACGAGGCGACTGAGTGATGCTGCTGTTGATGCCCCTTTATTGATGATGTCAAAAAGGGGGAGAGACATTTGGAGAGAGATATTTTGTTATGTATGTGACTTATTTTGTTGTGTTGGACACCTTTATTTTGGACACCTTTATTTTTGTGTTGTGGACATGTCTTGTGTGGTATGTATTTATGTCATGTTGAGACTCATTTCCTTTATCTATGATATGACATGTGTGGTTGATATTTTCTATGGGCATGGATGTGTGATGTTTATTTTTACATGTGTGATGCTTATTTTTTATCACTATGCCTGAGTATGACTTTTAAATATGCATATGTTGAGGGGGAGCTTCATTTGAAGACTCTACCAAATATCTTGTGATAACTACATATGTTTTGCCATCATCAAAAAGGGGGAGATTGTTGGCCCAAAGGCCACTATCCCGGTTATTTTGATGATAGCAAAACATATTTAGTTATGTATTTAATATTCTTGATTTTAAAGTATTTCAGGTTCAAGAAACAGATTTTGACAACTCCGCTAAAAGACTCACAAATTTGGAGTTTGCCCAACATTTGCATTCCCAAGCTAAAGCACATAGGAAGCTTCGGAATTTGCGTTGAAGAAAAGCTCAAGAAGAAGATCAAGACTTGCTAAAGAATCCAAGACTTGTATTGTATTTTATTTTCATTTTAGAATATTTTGTCAAAACTAAATAGTAGAAGTAGAAATATGGATATTACACACACATTTTCTAGAGTGATTTATGGCTTCAAAATACTTTCCATTTCTATTTCCAAACTCAGTTTAGTTGAAAATATCTATTTTGGAAATACGATTTTAGAGAGACTAGTTTTTTTGGAAAAACATTTTATTAAAAATCAAGTTTTTATCAAAAGAATTTTTACCAAGTATTTTACCTTGATAGTAGTATGACACATGCTCATACTCTATGATTTTTCAAGACCAAAATATTTTATCCAAGACCCAAAACCCAAACCCAAAATTTTCCAGGTTCTGTGAATTCTGATTTTTCAGAAATTCACAGTGACCGGTCGACCGGCAGTCGACCGGCACTCGACCGACATGCACATTTGTGCATGTGCGTATCAGTCGACCGGGAGTCGACCGATACTCGACCGGCCCCCAACCTGCTGCTCTCTGGAAATGCCAGTCGACCGACCCAGTCGACCGGTGAGCCCCAACGGTCGGATTTTTGACCTTTGGCGGTCGACCGACCCGGTCGACCGGTAGTCTGTCAAAAAGTCTGACAGACTCAACAGCTATTTTTTCTGACTTTTTGACTTTTGGGATTTGTCTTCAACGAATCTCTTGAGCAGTTTTTGACCCCTATAAATAGGTGGTCACTTCATATGAAATGACTAATGATTTTAGAGCTATCAAGTGAACTTTGACAAGAGTTTCAAAGATTTCCAAAGTTTTCAAAAGAAAAGATTTTTCTCTCCAAAGCCTAATTTCCATCACCTTTCTTGGAGCCTATTCCTCTACTTCTCTCTAGTTTTGCACTACACAATCCCATACTCTAAGTCTACTATTTGGTTCTAGGATTGTGCTTAGTGAGCTATTTGTAAAAGTGATCAAGTGTGATCACTTCCATTGTAATTGAGTGAAGTTGTAGAGGCATCGGCCTCAAGGCGAGCTAGTGTGCTCAAGGTGGTGAAGTGTCATCACGGGAGACGGACAAGTGTTGTCCTTGTATTGTTGATCCGGTGGGATCCTCAATAGTGGAAATCCTTCAAGTGTGAAGGCGGGGACGTAGAGCGTGGCTCGAACCTCGGAAACATATCGGCGTGTTTGCGTTTGCTCAAATTTCTCTAACTCTATCTCTTTTATTACTTGCAATTTTACATTGTCCTTTACTTGCAAGAAATATTGTATTGTGCTAATTGTTTAGAGTTAATTTTTTTTAAATTCCGCATAATTGCCATTATCATATAGCCATCACCTATTCACCCCCCCTCTAGGTGATTTCAATGACAATTTTGAGCTTGGTGGCTTCTCAATCGGTTACGTTATTGCGACCTCTGAACCGGCAGATAGCCAAGTCTCATCCTTCAGTCCGGCAAGGACTATTTCTTTGTCATCATATGATGAATTTTTGAGCTTGGTGGCTTCTCAATCGGTTACGTCATTGTGACCTCTGAACCGGCAGATAGCCAAGACTCATTCTTCAGTCTGGTAAGGACTATTTCTTTGTCATTATACGAAAAAATTTGGAGCTTGGCGGCTTCTTAATTGGTTACGTCATTGCGACCTCTGAACCGACAGATAGCCAGGTCCCATCTTTTAGTCCAGTAAAGACTATTTTCTCAAATGGCTACAATACAACTTGAAAGCGAGAATTTAGAAGCTAGAACAAGTTAAAAATACAACAGGGGAGTCAAAATAAAATCACTTTTTATTGATTCCAAAAGAGGGATACATGAATGCACATATTACAAGCTATGACGGTGCTTGATAGGACTTGATCCGTTCTTCAAGAGTGGCCAGCCTAGTCTTCCTCTCTTCAGCAGCCCTGATAAGCGCCTGCGACCTCAACTCGGCCTCATTAAAGCTCGCCGTCTGGGCCAAGCGAGCTTCAATTTCAAACAAGGTTGCCCTCTATGCTAGCTCCTGCCGCAAGACTTCGTCATTCTGGGCCTTAAGCTGTTCAAGCCGGGCAGTCTCTTCAAGACGCACTGGTTCAGTCTTGGACAAAAGAAGATTAGCCTTCCTGATCATTTTCTTGGCCTTTTCAATTTTATCCTCAGCGTCAAGAAGAGCACTGCTAGAAGCGTCTATGGCATCCCTGAGCTCTACTTTTCTTGTCTCCCAGGATTTCAAATCAGAAGAAATGACCTTAGCAACTTCTTGAGCGGCGAGATGAGCTTCATGCATCTGAGTAACAAGATGTGCAAGCTGTTCATCAACTGAAGACTCCAGATCTGAATGGCTAAGACGGCGCCATTCGTCCACATCCCTCTCGAGTCTGTCCACCAGAAGCTCCAACGTGGCGGCCTGGTCATCCCCCCCAAAGTCTCGGATATTGTCAATGCTTCAGGAGAGGACCACCTTTAAAGCAGAGAACGAGGTAGTCGAGCCCTTCAAGACCAAAGCATTAAATCGCTTCAAGCTCTTATAAAAGCTGTCGACTAACTCAGCCACGAATTCATTCTCGGCCTCAATTACTCCCAGCAAACGAGCAACCCCTGAAGACAGAGTTTCCACTGGCTTCACTGGTGTAACTATGGAGGAAATAATAGAAGCACTAGCTGTAGTAACATGAGGGGTCGTCATTGATCTCAGAGGAGTCCTCATTAAAACCAGTACACTAGCCACAACCGAGGTAGGACTAGTGACTATTTCTGGGAGAGCTGGCTCAACCACCAATGTTGGAGAAGTAGGACTAGTAATCACCTTCAGCTCCGCACCTGGCAAGATAGGCGGCACTGGCGAAACCAATGGCATCTCACTCACCGATATAGTTGGAAGTAAGGTTGGTTCCATGATTACCGTCCCCTTAATTTCAGTTCCTCTAGCTCGTTCAGGCTGATAAGAGGGTAACTCGTGATACAAAGCATCCAACTCGGCAGCATCCGTTGCGGTCAAAGTACTTACTTCACCCCTGGTTCCCTCAGGAAGATTGGTTGGCTCTCTTGAAGTCGATGCACCCAGAGGCGGAACACCTACAACAAGACTTTGTTTAGGCAAGGCATAACAAATAGCAGGAGTCAAAAGGTCAAAACAGTACCAAAAGATGGTGTCGCCTCAATTGTCTTGACGGTTGCATCAGTCCCTACAGGCTCTATTGGAAAATCTTTGGCGGAATCAACACGAATGGCCGGCCACCTTCACTTGCCGAACCTCCGTGGTCCACCCAAAAGAGCTAGAAGCTACGGGACTCCCTTTTGAAGTCCCAGCGCCCGAAGGACCTACATCAGCCGCATCATCTCTAGACTCTTCTGAGACGGTAAAATAGCCAGCCTCATTGCCTTCCTTATAAGTAAACAAGGGATCATAATGCACCCCTAATTCTCCGGCAGCCTCAGCTCTCGGGCTTCTCACCGCCTCAGTTCCTGAATCATAAAGTAAACAATGAGCTACATGGAGCACATAAGAAGTATATTACAAGAATAGAGCTGATCTTACCCGGGTCCGGAGCAGCTTTACCGGTAGTCGGCCAAGGAAACCGACAACTTAATAACAAATAGTGCAGGAGGAGGAGATGCTGCAGATAATTCGCCCTCTGCAACAACCGTAGGAGCGTAGCGATGAGGCTTCTTTACTACCCTCTTCCTACGAGATCCACCTTCCCGCTTTCGCTTGAAGTGGATGTCAGCATCTTCTTCCTCCACTTCTTCCACATCAGCATGTTCTATAGGGGCCGTGCCTACCCCATTAGAAGCAGCTATTGGAGCCTCAGCACCCGTATCCGCTTCAAAGCGAGGACTTCCTGCATCTGAGGCTTCGCTATCATCAACAGTAATGAATTCCCGAGGCCTGGAACGCGAACCCTTTTACCCTCGCTCTTCTCAGTGACCTTCCGTTTCAGCCGCTGAGAGATTAACTTCACACCAAAAGAATTAATAAAAAATCCAGTGGGTGTGGAGTTCGAAGCTCTATACCACTGGCAGAATCCCAGGGTCATCAGAAGGTTCGGAGTCCTTAGCGGCATGCACAGCCGCGCCTCAGTACAGCCAGCAATGAAGAATCGCCAGGCATGAGCTCCATCGATCAGGCTCCCCATAAAGGCCAGACTGCTGTTCGAATTACCAACGTACAGTGGTCATACCCAAACCGGCGGGCAAACCGACTCGGAATATAGGGCTCCAGGTAACAGGTATCCCCACTTCTATACAACAAGTGTGATGGCCGGATGCTAACCAGCCACTCAAAGATTCCCCGACTCAATGACATCTGCCCTTCTCCCACATCCTTGAATTCTTCACCATAGCCCGCATCGCGAATGTAGGGGAAGCATTGGAAAAGGTTATAGACGTCATGACGACACAGCAGCTTACGGACCGTAGCCACATAAGTCTTTGACCATGAACACCCCTCGAGTCGACGGAGAAGCGCCATTCGAACACCTTCTGGGGCTCCTCTCCGACTTAGATGATGGAAGGACAGTGAAGGGCGAACCATGCCATCAAATAAGTATATGGCAGACCTATTTGGGGTTTGGTCCGTCGCGAGGTAAGATAGTCCCCTTTCCCCTTCGTTGTTCGTGGCCTACAGAAAGCCTCCTTCAATGCATGAAGGCCTCTTTGAATACAACACACCATGGCTGGAAGAAGTCCAAGAGAACGACCATGGACTAGATGAACGGTAGGCAATAAGACAGTCGGATGAATGACATCGCCAGACGAAGACGACACCACACATCTCTTCAACCAGACCGTCAAAAAACCAGCCAGAAGTGCCTTCTGGGACGTCGGTCGACGAGCCTGGTGGTGGAAACTTTGAAGAATATCGCCTTTCTCAAAGGGACTGTCATCTTCTTCTAGAATCAAATCCCCTTGAGAGTGCTCTTGCATCCGGCGAAAGATGTCTTCATCTGCAAATCCGTAATGAGCCGCTTCCAGAGTACCTTCCAAGTCGGGGAACAAATAATTTTCCCAGCTCTTCAAACTGCATGAAGCTCCCTTACTGCTCCCATGCATACTGGAACAAATGTACAGGTGACACATCATTTTTCGGTAGGTCTCAAGCAAAGCGGGTTCCTGCTTCTCTAGAAGTGCCAATTCCGCCTCGCACGGGAAATATTCTTCATATGGGAGAGACCCCAAAGGCAGAGCAGAGACTTCCCACATCTCGTGCAGAGCCATACCCAATTCACCAACAGGGTGAAGAAGGTCCCTGTAGCCGGGCAGTATAACTCAAAGATGGCGTAGAAGTTCGCTACGCTTATCTGAATGCCATAACAGATCGCCCTAACTGCCTCATAAAGTCCCAGCCTCTCCAGATCCTCCTCAAAATGAGTAAGGACATATACAGTCAAGTCCCTCCACCATGCCTTGGGAGGGTGAATCCACCCTGGAGTCCTGAAATCAGTGGCTGGATAATTGCCACAAACTTTAAAGAACTGATTTCCGAAGGTCTGAGCCACCGCGGGGTTTTCTCCTACTGGGATGTCTGGAAGTACATTCCCAGGGTGGAGACCCAATATGCAGCGAGGAGGACCCACCCTTATGTAACCAGGGGACGGAATTATCAACTTCCCTACGTGAACAAAGTCAGTAGTCCGAGTCACTTGCCACTGCATCTTTCGAGCCCTCGTCACACATTGAAAGAAGGACAAGGAAAAATGCTGCTTGCTAGATGGGAGATAGTACTTCTCACCATCCAATTTGAAAATCCACTGCCCCTCTCCGGCTAGCAGCTGGTGATTGTTGTCTGGTGCTGCATCTCCGAACATGAAGCCGGGCTTTCGATAGATTCTTCGGTCGAAATCTTCAAGAGGAGCAGTAGTTAAGATGCTCCTCATGGTGCGCTGATCCCCACCATGAATAAGTACATCCTGAGCAGGAGCGCTTCGCTCGCTGAATAGTGAAGCCTGCCCTTGAAATTGCAGGCTGACGTTGCCATCTAGCCCCCTGGCTGTGCCAAAGAGACTGATCAGAGGACCAGCAGTATAGTGCACTACAAGAATAAGGAGAAACAATGATTAGTTCATCAGCCAAACAAGAGCTAAAACAAGAATGCAATTTCTGTTAAGGCATAGCCTCGCTCTCCGAGCGAAGCTGGCCTAATGATAGCTTCGCTCCGAAGCTTAGCTTCGCAGCTGCAGCGTAACTCCGCATTCCACACGAAAGCAGGATGCAGGAAAATATCCAAGTGTTAGCTTCGCTCTGGAAGCTTGACCTCGAACAACAGAATGTGACGAAGCCCCAAGGGCTAACTTCGTCAGAAAGGTATTATTGCCTAAAGATTATTTTAAGGGCACTAAGGTCCTTTTCAGTTACACTCCAAAGGCTACCTTCGCACCCTATCATTCAATAGGATGTGAACCGCCTAAGGGATAGCTTCGCCTGGAAGCTTGAAGAAGAGACCCTTCGGTTCTAAGATTCCCAATCAAGAAATCAAGGAAAATTCAGGGAATTGAACTCCCTAAGATCACGAGATCCTGATTGATTGCTCTGAATTCATCGAAAGATAGCCAGAAATTGGCTTTAAAAGAGAGATGAAATCTCTGATCAAAAGGGAAAGATCCCTACCCGCGATAGGTCGTTCGATGACCAAAGGAGGAGAAGGACCCTCCGTCGTAGAGGTTGCTACCTCTTTTCTTGCTCGTCTTTTGGGAGCCATTGGAGAACTGAAGAAGAAGTTCTTGAAATTCCAAACGAAGGAGGAAGAAGAAGAAAGGGCTTGCAGTGCTCTGAAAATTCAAAGAGAAGTGATGCCTTCTCTTTCAGCCCAATCAGGCTTTTATAGGCTGATGATTGCCTAAATGTCGCCTCCTCGAAAGGAGCGCAGACAGTCGTTTCAAATTAATTTGAAATGGCGCCTAAAGCGCCTTCCCGAGAAGCGCTGCTTCAGCCCCATTAAGGGCTAACTCCGCCGTGAGTCCAGTGTTGACTTAGCGTGACGCTTGAATAACTTCGCTGAGAAACATACCTTGGCTCCGCCAAAAGCACATCTCTAGCTTCGCGAAAATTCTGCGATAGCTCCGTCAGAGGTTTATTCCTAACTCAGTTGGGCGTCAGTCTTCAACTTCGCCGGACGTTTAGCTCCGCTGAGAGCTTCTAATTCCTCCTAAGGAAAGGACTTACTAAAGCTAGTCTACCTCAGGTCTTCTCGATTCAAAAAGGAGAGAAACAAAGCAAAAAAGCAGAAAGTAAACTTTTATTGATTCAAAAGGGAAGATACACTGATACTACTACATCAAGATTGTGTTTCATACAACAGAATCATCTGCTCCAAAGGCATACAAGTGGTCCTATCTACTTCCAAGCCAAACCAACTGGGCATGAAAGGCCTTTCTCTTGCACAAGACCGTAATCCTTCGCATAATGGCAGATTTTGCCATCAAGGAGCTGGATCGTCTTTGATGAAAATTGGCAAAGAACCGGTTGCCACCAGAAAGCCGGATCTTCTTTGATCAAAATTGACAAAAGAAAGATTCGAGACCTTACAGGTGACGTCCGCTTTCCCGAAGTAGATCATCTCGGATAAGCGACTACCAGCCCCGCCTTGAAGCGGATCATCTCGATAAGCGACTGCCAACCTCTTCTGGGAACACACATCAGCTGTCCCAGTTTGCTCCTCCTGCTTAGAATTTAAAGTTTCAACTGGAAAAGCAAGAGGCAACTTTCTGGTCTCTTTTATCAAAACAAAAGACTGGCGAACATAGCTCACTGAAATCCAAACTGGAAACAAGTTAGCAGTAAATTAAAGGAAAAGTTGCAAAAGTGAAATGCTAAGTCAAATTCTTTGGGGCGAAGCAATTTATATCCAATTCAGTTGCAATTTAAGGATGGATTTCAGTTTCAGTTAAGCAGAGGATAGCCTCGCTTGCACAGTAATGATGGGCTAGCTTAGCATAAGCCAAGTCCTAACCTCGCCTATATGACTAAGCCAGACTGATCCAGAGGGACGCAGTCGTGACCCCAACTGTATGGCAAGACTGGCTCAACTTTGAAGAGACTAAGTCCTAATTCTTGCCTATGTGGCGAACTTAGCAGGCAAGCATGCAATGATCTTTCTTTGATCAAGTAAAAATGATAGCTTCGCCGGAAAGCTGGGAAACAGGGCTGAAGCCCTTCTCTGCAAATCAGTCAGATACAAAATGAAGAACAAGGGAAATCAATCCCTGAGGCAGCTGATAAAGCTAAATTAAGGGAGATAAACTCCCTAAAAGTCATTAGTTCATTGGTAAAGTCTCTGGATGACCGAGACTCACCAGTTCTTGGCCGGTTAATAACCAATGTGGGCACCCCACTATTTCAAAAATCTGAGTATATTTCTCTGAACAACCAGGAGAAGTCATGAACAGATTGCTTCTCTGCAGAGGACTTCAAGTGTCTTATTTATAAGCCTCATGGCCTGATCGCACCGCTGCTGCTTCAAGCATAGAAGCGCGAGAGAATTTAAGGCATTTACTGAGCCTTGAGAAAGGAAATAGTCTCCCTCGGAAATGCGCAAAGAAGGAATGATCTCCCTCGTTAATGCAAGAGAAGTTATTTCAATTTCGGGAAAGGAAATAATCCTTCTCGTAACTGGCCGAAAGCAGTTGGCCTCGGGAAAGGAACGACGTTCCTAGATCAATTTGAAGCGAATCTACTCCGGGAGACTCGGATGCGGAGTTACCCAGACGCAGAGCTACCCAGACGCGAAGCTACCCAGAATCGCGAATCTACACGATTCCTCAGCGAACTTATTCCAATCCGGAAGCAGGATTGAAAGCGAAGTTGAACTCAACTACCATGGCGACGTTCGTACTTCGCATACCATCAATCAAAGTAATTCAAAGTATTTCGAAGCCTGAACCATTCCATTGCAGACTTTCAAAAACTTTGAAGGGGGTCTTGTTGACACTTTAAAAAGACAAGATTCTCACTGGCCTGAACAATGTCTAAACTTGTTGACATTTACAAAAGACAAGTGACAGACAAGCTGACGACCAGTTCTGTACCCATCTCCGAGGGACAAAGCAGCAACTTGGACTCTACTGATCCAGTGAAGCAGACAGTGAGCCCAGATTGTCTTTGAAGAGACCTAAGCAGGTCTAAGATGCTAGGTTAGCTTAACACTTAGCATCACATGAGTCCAAAGGGATAGCCTCGCCTGAGAGGCTAAGTTTGTCCAACATCGCCTTGAAGCCATTCAAAGTTCCATACGTATGCTAACTTACAGCTTCGCTTGAAGTACTCAGTTAACTCCGCAGAGAGTTAGCTTCGCTCGAAGCCACACGCAACTGCGCAGATGGTCGGTAACTTCGCCACAGATGATTATCCAGCTCCGCTGAAGAGCTTTCTTCTGACTTCGCCAGATGCTCCTTCCAGTTCCGCTGCGAGCTCGACGCGGCAGCTCCGTTGCGGATCTATCATGGTCAACCTTTGACCAATTAAATCTCCAGATGATATCAAGATCAAATCTAATCAAAATCAAATCTGAGATCAAATTTGGCAGCTGCTTGCTATAATCTCTTGACTCTCCTAAAATAAGTAAGAAGATCAGGGGAGATCTTTCAATTATTTGGAAAGAATCAAAACAGATCAGGAGATCGATGCTACCTGCTACTTCTAGCTTTGCAGAAGCTGATTCTAGCCTCGCAGCAAGGCTACCTTTCAGATTTAAACAGATTGATTCAATCTGTTTTCGAATTTTCAAGGGACGATTATACCCCTACTTTCCCTATAAATAGCCCACCAGAGGCATACAACCGAACAGACGAGGCGAAGAGGCTAAAAACAGAGAGAGAGAGACGGCTAAACAGAGACCTATTCTCTTACTTCCAATAATTCAGAGAATTTAGAGAACTACTTCTCTAATTAGGGTACTGATACCCTAAGATCTTCCTCTCAAGGAATCTCCGAAATCAGGCGAGAAGGAATTCCTAAGTGGAGACAATTTGAGAAGCAACTAGAGGGTTCTACCAACCTTCTGTTCTCCGATTCCCCGAACCAGGCGAGAAGGGAATCCTATCGACCGCATCGTCAAAGGGACAAAGTGGTCGCGTGCTGACCAGACTCCTATCTGCACACTTCTCCAGAATCTCAGAGGAGATCTAATTGTAATCTTTTGTGTTACTTGTAATTTAGCTCCTCGACCCCTTTTTTGTAAGTTTTCTCCTTTGCAAAATCAATGAAAAACAGATGAGAAGTGCACACCCCATGGACAATAATGAAGATTCAGAAGTCCAGATAGGAGGAGGTCATGGAACTCCAGGGCCGGAGTGGCTCACTCAGTTAATGACAAGAACAAATGATAACAATTCCCACCGAGCATTTGAACTGTTTCAAAAGATGAAACCGCCAGTATTTGAAGGGGAGGTGGATCCCTTATAAGCTGAGGCATGGCTTCTCCAGATAGAAAAGATTCTGGATATGATGAATTGTACCGATGAACAGAGAGTATCTTTCTCTTCCTTTATGTTTCAAAAAGAAGCAGAACACTGGTGGAGGGCAGTGAAAAGTAGTACAAAAAGCACAAGAGAACCAATCACCTGAGAATTCTTAGTAAATTAATATACTGAAAAGTATATTCCAGAGACGGCCAGAGACAAGATGGCGTCAGAATTTTTAGAATTACGGCAAAGTCAGATTATTGTGTCCCAATACGACCAGAGGTTTACCTAATTATCTAGGTATGCTGACACCTTGGTGAAGAGTGAGGCAGAAAGGACAAAGAGGTTCATGAAGGGCCTGAAATCAGAAATTCAAGGTAGATTGATTCCTTTACAACTAAAGAATTATCTACAAGCTGTAGAAAGAGTCTTGGAGGGAGAAATGGATATGCAAGAAAGTTATGAAGGCTGGGCGAAGGAATTTCCCAACTCAAAGCGTCCCCAATATCAAGGACCATCAGTGTCAGTGGCACCAGGAACCACCAGTAGTAAAGGATTTGGGTTCAATGCCACTCTTCAAAGAAGAGAATGGGCCAAAGGCAGAGGAGCATGATTGAGGAACAGAGACACTTTTTTGAAAGCACAGGCTACCTCTGCGTCCTACCTCAGAATTTCAGAGGCCCCTTGGTGCTAGAAGTGTAAGATAAACATTTTGAAAACTGCATTCAAGAAAGAACTTGCTATAATTGTGAAGGAATGGGGCATTTAAAGAAAAATTGCTCAACGAAGCGTGGAAGCCAAGGGCAGAGTAGGGGAAGTGGGAGGCAAGGTATGAGAATGAACCCTCCCAGGGGACTAACCAATAATTTTATGCCGCCCAGTAATGCTCCGCGACCTACTGTAATTCAATCATCTGTACAACAGCCAAGGGCTCAAGGAAGAACTTTTGCATTGACCCATCGAGAAGCAATGGCCTCGAATGTAGTAGTGGAAGGTATGATCTCCATATCAGGACATGTTGTTCATGCATTATTTGATCCTAGAGCTACTTATTCATTCATATATAGTGCTTTTGCTTATAAATTAAATCAAGTATCAAAACTCATAGGATTTCAGTTGGTTGTATCCACACCCACAGGGGTAAAGATAATAGTTAGCACTAAATATATGAACTGTGCAGTGATGATTAGAGAGATGGAAACATCTATTGATTTGATTAAGCTGGGCGAGATGGAGTTTGATGCAATATTAGGAATGGACTGGTTGTCTGCTCGTGGGGCACATATGGATTATAATAGGAAGAGGATTATCTTTAAAATGGAAGGAGTTTCAAAGTTTATTTTTGAAGGGGTAAAAGTTAGTCATGATATACCCTACATATCGGCCATTAAAGCTACCAAGTTAATAAGGCAGGGATGTCAAGGATTTCTTCCTTTAGTTTTGGATACCACTAGAACTTATATCAAAATAGAGACTATTCTAGTCGTGAATGAGTTTCCTGATGTATTTTCAGAAGATTTACCAGGTCTGCCCCCAGATCAAGATGTAGAATTTGCAATAGATGTGATGCCCGGTACTACCCCAATTTCGAAAGCACCATATCGTATGGCCCCTGCAGAAATGAAAGAACTTAAAACTCAACTACAGGAATTATTAGATAAAGATTTCATCTGACCGAGTGTATCTCCCTGGGGAGCACCAGTTTTATTTGTTAATAAGAAGGATGGAAGTATGAGATTATGTGTTGACTATCAGGAATTAAATAAGGCCACTATTAAAAATAGGTACCCGGCTTCCTCGGATTGATGACTTATTTGATCAACTACAAGGGTCTTGTGTATTTTCTAAGATAGACTTTAAGTTGGATATCATCAGTGAAGATGTGTCTAATTCGGCTTTTAGAACAAGAAATGGATATTTTGAATTCCTAGTCATGCCTTTTGGACTCACTAATGCCCCAACAGCATTTATGGATCTAATGAATCGAGTGTTCTAACCATATCTTGATTAGTTTATGGTGGTATTTATCGATGATATTTTGATCTATTCAAAGAATAGGGAAGATCATAAAAATCATCTTAAAACTGTCCTCCAAATCTTGAGGGAGAAGTAACTTTATGCTAAATTAAGAAATGTGAATTTTGGTTGGAACAAGTAAGATTTCTTGGCCATATTATATCCAAGGAACGAATATCAGTAGATACAATAAAAATTGAAGCAATCAAAAACTGGCCTAGACCCACAACTGTTACTGAAATTTGAAGTTTCTTGGGGTTAGCTGGATACTACAGAAGAATTGTAGAAGGATTCTCTCTAATGGTGGCACCATTGAAATAATTAACTAGAAAGAATAAGAAGTTTGTATGGGAAGAAGAATAAGATAAGAGCTTCCTTAAAGTTAAAACTAAGCTAACATCTACTTCGTTCTAGCTGTACCTTCGGGAACTGAAGGATTTGCCATCTATAGTGATGCGTCAAAATTGGGACTGGGTTGTGTGTTAATGCAACATGGGAGAGTTATTCCCTATGCGTCCCGACTTGCGAATTCATGAAAGAAATTACCCCACTCATGATTTGAAATTAGCCGCTGTGATTTTTGCTTTGAAGATCTGGCGATATTACTTGTATGGAGGTCTTGTGAAATATTTACTGACCATAAAAGTTTGAAGTATATTTTCACACAAAAAGAACTGAATATGAGGCAGAGGAGATGGGTAGAACTAATGAAAGATTATGATATTACTATTCAATACCACCCTGGAAAGGCCAATGTGGTGGCTGATGCTTTGAGTCAGAAATCAGGAGGAGCAGTAGCCACTCTGATAACTCGCCAAACAAGATTATTAAGAGATCTAGAAGAGATGCAAGTAGAGATGAGAGTCATTGAACTGTCCAATGCTAAGTATCAATTGAATCAGGTAAGTATTCAATTTGATTTATATGACAAAATCAAAGAGGCCCAACAAGAGATGCTCAAATAAGGAAAATTATGAAGAAAGTATAAGGAGAACTCAAAGAGTTTCAAATTGAAGAGGATGTACTGAGATTCAGACGCAGATTATGTGTGTCGGATGTAGCAGAGATTAAGAAAGAAATAATGCAGGAAGCTCATTGTACCCCGTATACAGCTCATCCGGGGAGCACAAAAATGTATCAGGATCTGCGTCATAACTTTTGATGGGATGGAATGAAAATGGATATTTCTAAGTTTGTCTAAAAGTGTTTAGTTTGTCAACAAGTGAAAGCAGAACATAAGAAGCCCCCAGGATTGCTGGTACCATTACCAATTCCTGAATGGAAGTAGTGTCACATTGCCATGAATTTTGTTACTGGACTTCCTCGGACATTCCAAGGACTAGATATAGTATAGGTAGTGGTAAATAGACTTACTAAATCTGCCTATTTTCTACCTATCCAGATCAATTACTCTATGGAGAGGCTGGCTCAAGTATATATCCAAGAAATAGTTAAACTGCATGGAGTGTTTGAATCCATTGTATCAGATTGGGATCCTAGATTTTAATCTAGATTTTAGAGAAGCCTATCAGAAGCTATGGGCACTAAGTTGCAACTCAGTACAGCGGTGCACCCCCAAACAGATGGACAGTCAGAGAGGACCATTCAAATATTGAAAGATATGCTGAGGACTTGTGCATTAGATTTTGGGAAAGTTGGAACAACTATTTACCTTTAGTGGAGTTTGCTTATAATAATAGTTATCAGTCCACTATTGTTATGCCTTCGTTTGAAGCATTATATGGTAGAAAATGTAGATCACCGATCTGTTGGGAAGAAGTTGGGGATAGAAGGATATTCGGCCCTGACATAATTTAAGAAGCCACTGATAAGATTAAGTTAATTAAGGAGAGGATGAAGGCAGCCCAGAGCAGGCAGAAAGCTTATGCAGATAATCGCCGTAGACCACTGAAATTTGAGGTAGGAGATAAAGTTTTCTTGAAGGTATCTCTAATGAAGGGAGTGAGACGCGCCGGCAATAAGAACAAATTAGTTCCTAGATATGTTGGACCATTTGAAATATTGGATAGAATTGGACCAGTTGCTTATCGTTTAGCCTTACCTCCTGTTTTGAAGAGGATGCACAATGTATTCCATGTCTCTCAATTAAGAAGTACGTACCTGATCCTGACCATATAATCTCCTATGGACCTCTGCAAATACAAAAAGACATGTCATACACGGAAGAGCCAGTACAAATCTTAGATCGCAAGGAGAAACAATTGTGAAGTAAAATTATTTCTTTGGTTAAGGTTTTATGGAGGAATCAACATATAGAAGAAGCAACTTGGGAGCTGGAAGAGGAGATGCGGAAGCACTATCCACATTTGTTCCAAGGTACGTTGAGTTTCGAGGACAAAACTTCTATAAGGAGAGTAGAATATAACACTTGCCTTAACTAATCACTTTTTTCTTAACACTTGAATGCTTTAGGAAGGTGATGTGGATACAAGTATTAATATAAGATACTTATACTATACATTATACCAAACATATATTAGTATGTATATATATATGGATTTAAATACACACACATGCATGTCGACTTCTTTACCATACCCCCACCATACTTGTTGGTACAAGTACTTCATGAAGGGAAGAGGGATGGGAACCTTACTTATAGGAGTAAGGTATAGGTGTAGGGAGATGGTGTTAGGGGGCACTTGGCATGATATCATTGAAGAGAATGAAGTATAAATAGGGGGGAAATGAGGAGAAAACTATCATTTGGCAACACTCCTTTTTCTCTTCATTTCCAACTCCAAAACTCCCTCCCTTCTTCTCTTTTACAGCCGGCCAAGGCCAAACAGCAAACAGCCCATATTTTCTCCCTCCATTTCTCCATTCACTCACTCTCTCACTCCCTCTCATTCCCTCACAAATCTTTCCCTTAGTTCCTTTATACCAAAAAAAAGGCTTCCTTTACCTATTTTATCTCCTCCAAAGGCCTAATAGAACATGAAAAAGTGGTGTATAACATCACCTTATAAGAAATTCTTGAAGACAAGGTTAGCCTAGGTTATCAAGTTAGAAGGGTGATATTGTTGAAGAAGGTAAGCAAATCCTTAAGATTACTACCCCTCTTATACTCTTTTAACTATAACTAATTATGACATTGTTATGATATTGTAAACTCTATTATAGCTGGTGACCAAGCTTGATAAAGGGGATATTCTCTTCGAGGGTGAGTAGAACACTCAAACCCTAATATAATAGTAGGTAGTGTAAAGCTTGAAATAAAGTTAAAATTTCTAAGTTATAAGTGGACATGAAATTGAACGATAATACATGTGTATAGTTTATAGATTTTATGTGTACTTATAAATAATCTTATGGTAATCATGTTATAGCTATTTTCATGTATGCTTACGATTGTGCATGATTAATAAATTTTATTGTGTGTGTACATGGTAGTCAACCACATGCCGTTTTAGAAGAAATAGTTCTATGGATAAATATAATACTTGATGCTATGCATATATATATGGCTACGCATATATTAAGATGACATAATATGTTGGTTATCTTGAAAAGGCTCGCATGTTGATAATTTAGCAAATGGTTACTTATACATGTTAATGACTTCTATAATGTTGGCATGATGTAAAGTAGAAATTATGAAAATTATTATGTAGTCATTGCTTTATGAATACTTGCATGTTGTTATTACATGAAGAATATGATTATTGCATATTTGGAGGAAGGGACCGGGTTGAACCGGAGGTGACCGAAGGGGAGAATATTACGATAATGTATAGGAGGAAAGAACCGGGTTGAAACGGAGGTGATCGAAGGGGAGAATATTTCGTTGAATAACATATAGGAGGAAGGGACCGGGTTTAACCAAAGGTGACCGAAGGGGGAGTTCAAGTTTATGATTAACAAGTGTGTTAATATAGTTAAGATGAAAATTGCACGTTAAAACTATATAAAATTCTTTCACTTTAGACTCTGTGATGAGTCGACTGATATAGGTAAATTTCAACTATATAAGTCGACTAACCCTCGGACCAAGTCGACTATAGATGTGAGATTCTGTTGCATAAGTCACTAGAAACCATTCCTAGTCGACTATATAAGATAGGTTTGTCGACTAGCTTTAGTTATAGGCAGAAAACAGAGAGTGGACATCTTAGTCATAATTAGTCGACTATAGATGGTGATAAGTCGACTAGTATCTAGAGTAGTCGACTATACAAGATAGGGTAGTCAACTAAAATTTTTATAAGCAGCAAACAGAGAGTACACATCTTTTTGGTCAAAACTTAGTCGACTATAGATGGTTTATAAGTCGACTGGTACCAAGTATAGTCGACTATACAAGATGGGGTAGTAGACTAGGTAAGTCACAGGTAGCCAACAGAGAGTGAATATCTTTTGAGACAGAGCCCAGTCGATTATAGCTTCATTATAAGTCGACTAATAGTCGTATTAGTCGACTACAAGAATGGGCAAGTCGACTAATAACACCAATTTCTGTGCTTTGGATAGGACTTCAGCAAATACCCAAAAATATACAAAAATAGTATAAATTACAATTGTTAACCTTATGATAAATCCCAAATAGACATACATAATGATCATGCATATAATTACTGTTTTACTCACTGAGCTGTCGAGCTCACTCTGTTTTATTAATTACCTTTAGGTTTGGATAAAGGAAAGGGACCCGCTTAATGGCAATATACGGGATAGGTGACAACGGGAGATATTTTCACCCTTTTGGCATGTTCTTTTGATATGTATATATTGTTTTAGAAAAACTATGTAAAACTTCTATGTTGATACTTGCCATGAACTTTTATAAAATATTGAAATGCTTGTATTATTAGGTGCTTGACTCGAAGCTTGTGTAATATTATAGAGTTTTATGGAATAGTAATGTGTAAGCTATATTTCTTACTGAATTTTCAGATCAATGTTTGAAAATATGATAAATCATGATGAGATCACATATGCATTTTGAGCGGAATATATTGTGAGTCTTAAGTAGTCTGACGTTAGCCGAAATTGAAGTGTTGTATTTTGATGGGTCCCACGCTTGGATTAAGGATAACCATGATGATTGTGATAACTGAAAATGTAAAGACTGGGACCGTTACATCACGTATACATGCTAAGCCTAAAATAACCTGAGCAAGCTATATAATCACTATAAAGAATCACCATCACTGCAATATATATATATATATATATATATATATATATTATATATATATATATATATATATATATATATATATATATATATATATATATATATATATATATATATATATATATATATATATATATATAACTCAATTATAGCATAGGAATAAAAATAGAACAAAAGTCCAGTATAGGAAATCAAAGAGAATGACATGAATAAAAGAAAGTAATAATATACCGAGAACGGATGGTCAAGTAAAAGAACTCCAGCTCCTAGTAAAGCGTGTGATCTTCTACAAATATCTGATCGGCAAGATAACATACATAGAGCTAGATGTGCAAATCCAGGATCGTCAGAAAGCGAACCAATTAGTGTGTTAGAATAAAGGGGAAGGTGCATGTGCATATAATGTGATGAAATACAATGTAATGATGAAATGGCCAAGCATGAAGAACACTGTAACATACAACATATAAATAAATAATGATGATCACGGACTACTCTAAAGTCATGTGGCAAAGTCAGGTGTCTATCACAGTCTATATATGAGTACAATCAGATGAATACAGTCAATTACATTACATAATAATAGTTTATCAATATTAATTATGTCAGCGAACACCAATTGTCACATGTAGTAGATACATTTCATACTACCATATGTGTCAATCGAGGTCCTAAGTTAGTGAAATTGATCGGTTAGAGACATTATCCATATTTAGGTAGGTCCGTACATACCCAGGACCACGGCCCAGATGCCTGGCGCTGAGCCAGGCTGTACCGCCAGGTACTACAGTAACAGTATAATGGTAAACACGCACTCACGCACACATAAACACACAAACACATTAACATACATGCATGCACATTAATAAACACACACACACACACACACACACACACACACACACACACACACACACACACTCTCTTGTATACATAAACACGCCACTTACACTTAAATAAACACACCACATTTTACAACACACACATACATACACTTTAAATCACATTTACACACACAATGAAGGGGGGAGAGAGCCTCACGACATGGGGGTGGATTGTGCATGGCCACGGGGAGCAGCGCGGCAACGGCGGAGCTCGAGGGCTCGCCGGCGGAGGAGAGGAAGGCGCCACGGCTGTACGGGGAGGAATGTTGAAAGTGTATTGAAATTTTTTTTGAATCAATAAAAAGTTTCAACCACTCAAATCCCAACTACAAGAGAGAGAAGACACTCAAGCTCAGATCTTCTCTTTATTTAAGGCTGGGTTCTTTGCATAACGGTGGAAAGTGATTCTTGTTTTCTGTTGTCCGGGTGAACGTCAAGCTCTTCTGGAAGTCTTCTCCTCGGATCACAGATGGAGTAGCACAGCTCCTATCCAATGAAATCTCAAAGAGACTTAGGCAAAAACTTGAATTCAGTAAGTTGATAGAAGAGTTTAACTCTTTATCAGTATTCCTCAGCTATTCTGACCCCCTTTCAATAGCAAACTGAGCTATTTATAGGAATTTCAGTGGTAAAATTGTCCCCTGAAAACCCTCCATAATGAGGTTAACTCTCCTCATTACATGGGCAGTACTTGACCCAGTAATGGGGTAGTTATAACTGAGACGCAGGGCTCCTCTGCAGTTGGGACACGGGCTTGAGCCCTACGTTTAGTCGTTGAGATAATGCTGGACGCGGGTCTTGAGCTTCGTGTTTAGGCGCCGCGGTGGTGTTGAAATGCTACCTTCAAACTCTATGTTGAGCTTCGCGTCTGAGACATGGGCTTTAAGCTCTGTGCTGAGACGCGGGCTTTGAGCTCTGCTGAGACGCGAGCTTCGAGACCTGCATCTTGGCTTTGCAATGATACTGAGACGCGGACTTCGAGCCCCGCGACTTAGCTTTGCAGTGATACTTTCGAGCCTCGCATCTTGATACTGCATCAAAGATTTTACCAGCCTTTGCGTCTGAAGTACGGGCTCTGCATTTGACGACTTGTCTTCAGTGATTTTTAGACAGTCTCAGAACCCCCTCTAAAGTTTTTGAAACTCCGCGACTGGCTGGGACAGATTTTGAAACACTTTGGACTTTGTTGGCAGCAAGCTCTTCAAGACTGGACTGATAATCTTCTGAGATATCTTGAGCTCGGTGGTGTCTGAATTTTGGGTCTTCGTGAGTGTACTGTTAAAGTCTTTGAAGTCACCAGAGATGATCATCGTGAGTGTCTAGATACGCAGTCCAGACCTCATTGATACTCTGAGCTGGTTATCGGTGTACTAACCAGAGAAGATTGCCAACTGCTTTTACTAGTGTAATGTTTGAATTGATTGTAGAAGTAAAGACTGAACATAGGTCTTGTAGACACGAATGTCGTGTGGCCTTGGAGACGCAGACCTCGTCTGAAGTAGAAACACGACTCTCATTCATTGGAAAGACGCGAACATCGAAGTGGAGACGCAGCTCTCACAAATGCGGCTGTTGACCATTATGGAGATGCAGTCCTTAGCCATTTGCTAAGACGTGGTTATGAGTTGTAGGGAAGAAACTAAGGTAGCACTGAGTTGTTGGTGAGACACAACACTAAATTGTAGGGGAGACGTGACTTTGGGTTGTTGAGGGATGCAACTCTGACTTGTTAAGAGACGCAACTCTTAATCGTTTGGTGGACGCGACTCTAGATTATTGAGAGACGCGACTCTGATTCACTTGGAGGATGCGACTCTGAATTTGAGAGATGCGGCTCTGATCATGATAGGAAGTAAAAAGTGCATATTTATCATCACATTTACCATCATATTTTCCTATTTATTCTTTTATTATGCACTACTACTAATGTTTTATTGTTTAATGTGTGCAGGCCTTGAGTAATTAAAAAAATAAAGAAATAAAGGCCTGAGTGAAGCCCAAAAGCCCAAAAGCCCATATGCAAAAGTTATAGTAATTTAGAAGTTTTTACATTATCTAACCTAATCTAAACTTGGATTTTAAATTATTTATTTAAAATCTAAGGGAGGAAAAGGAAGGATAAAATAGAACTCCTAATTGCTAGAAGGAGGAAAAGGATAAGATGAGATCAACCCGAGTTGCTTGCAAGACAAGGCTAAAGATAAAAGGAGAAAAGTTTAAAGATAAAAATCCTTTTACAAATTTGGATTTATGATAACTTGCTTCCCAAGTTATCTTGAGTTCTCAAGATAGAAGGTTTAAATACAGAATCTAAAAGGAGAATCCCAGATGAATGGACCAGAGGAGGCCACGCAAGAAAGCGCGTGGCCATTTGCCATGCTTTGGCCGTGGAAACGCGGCCATAGCCGCGTTTCCGCGGCCTTTTGGATGAGTTTCGTTACGAGGTTTCGTGGGAGAGGTGTACTGGGACTCTACTTCTTATATCTCCTATAAATATCCCTGCAGAGCAACAGAGCCAGGGCATCCAGCGACTGAAGTTGGGGTTTTTTCTTTAGATCTTTTTCTATTTCCAAAATTTCTTGTATTTTTTTATTTGAAGAAGATTATTTTGAAGAACGAGGAGCTTTGTAAATTGGTCAGTGACACCCAATAAAGGTTACTCTTTTCTTCTTTGCAATTTAATTCCGCTTTCTTACTTAGATTAATTATTTTATTTCCTTCTTTTATTTTCTTGCAATTCTTTTGATTCCACATAAAAACTTGAAAATAACATAAAAAAAGATGAATAACTAAATAAAATCATAGTTTACTAATCTCTCGATCAACCCTAGTTTAGTTTAAAAAAAGTGAATTAATTGATAGCTACTATTAGAAACCCTAGAATTAAAAATATCTTCTTGAAGAAGAATTGATTAGGTTTACTTGAATCTAGGTTACACTTTTTAATGGTTCTTCATAATTCATACTTAAAAATCTTGATAGCATAAATTTAAGTTAAACTTTTCTTATGCTATGCTTTGAAATTAGGATGAATAACTGTTTAATCATTATTAGTATATACTAGTTAGGGTTCCAATATTATTCATTTTGCTTGAATAGAAATTAATAACCTAGGGTGGATGTTTATTATTGATATTCATTATTTAAGACTAATACTATGGGTTGTGGTAGATGATTAGTAAACTATATTTCTCAAAATCAATCAAATCTAATCAATCTCTCTCTTTCTTCTGTTAAGTGAATACAGAGAAGATCGTTTCGAAATGCTTGCATCGCATCCTTCCCCATGGATCGACCCGCCTAGCCTTTGCTACGCGGTAAAATTGAAACGAGACTGAGACTTGCTAACTCTTAAACTATTTTTAATACAATTCTCGTTCCAATCAATTTGGACGTCGTTGCCGGGGAAGAAACGACACGATATTCTCAAACTAATTCTTTTCTTTCTTTCTGTTTGCAGGATCAGAGAATAGGAAATATAGCTGCAGCAAAGGACATATAGCAACTCTGTGCCTCTGCCCTAAAAGGCAGAGCAGCAGAACCTACTACCTAGCCGCGCAAACGCGGCTAAAGCCGCGTTTCCGCGGCAGTAGTAGTGAACTACTCACTGAATTTTCTGTAGGTTGCTGAAAATTGAAAGTTCTATTTACTGTTTTGTTAAGTTTTCTCTGTGATCACCCTGCACACTACTAACTAATTAACAGTAACCTATTCGTTGAAAGATAAAAAAATTTAGACTCTTACATCATAGGCACGTGTCAATTTAATTTTTTTAAATTCTATTGAAGAGTGCTGGTGACAAGGTACATTTACATTGCATATAGATTAGGAAGCACTCTTGGCTGATTTATTACTTTTGAGTGATTTTTGTCTATTGCTTTACACGTACACAAAAAAAAAATTAAGGGCAAATCCCATAAACAAGATAAGGTGGGGATTTCATCACCCTTCCTTGGCCCACAATCATCTCTCCGTCACACTCATAAACCCTAACCCTAAAATAAAATTGACTAGACGTTGGCCTTAGGTTAACTCGGACTCATTAGGAGACTGGCTGAAGGAGGAAGTTGTTCGAAATTAACTCTTGCCAAATCGGTACCTAGGAAGGGGATTAAGGGCCGAAAGCCCGAAGATCGGTGGTTACTTAATTAAAAACGTCTTTGACGGATAACCTCCCACCGGTCTTGCCATCTACCTGGCCGATTAACTTGTGGTTAAGGTCAGTAATATACCTCCTAAAGACAGTCTAAAGTTAGGAGTCGTCTAGGTCAAGGCTTACCCTAGAATAGGAATTTTGACTATTTTTTTTCTTTCTTGATTGATTGGGTGAACTTGTTTGTTAACTGTGCATGTCAGCTTGGTCGAGAGACCCATTCACATCTAGACTAACTAGAACCTGTTCACCACCCGAACAAAAACCTGACTCACACATGGCACAACCACCATCACTACAAGATAGGTTTTATCCTATTAGGACCTCTCTTCCTTCTTGCATTCAGTTACTCGATGAAGGTGTTGACCAATTTGAGCTCAAACCACAATACATCAACACTCTTCCCAAATTTTATGGACTTGAATCTGAGGATGCATACTTTTTCATAAGGGAATTTGAGAAGAAGTGTCTCATGATGAAAATACCTAGCCTAGGAGTAGATGCCATCAAATTACGGTTTGTTCCATTCTCTTTGAAAGACTTAGCAAAGAAATGGCTCTACAGTCTAGAGGCCGGTTCCATATCCTAATGGGATAATTTTGTCAAAGCCTTCTTAAAGAAGTTTTATCCCGTTAACAAGACTGCACTAATTAAGAAAAGCATCTTGCAGTTTTAAGCAAATAGCCAATGAACCTTTTTGGAAATACTTCGAACGTTTTAAGGACCTCCTTGCCCAATGCCCTCACCATGGGATAGAGAAATGGCGACTTTGTCAAGCTCTTTATGATGGATTAGAATATCAAACTAAAACGCTATTAGAATCCATGTGCCAAGGAGGATTTTTGAAAAAGAACGAACATGAAGGATGGTTATTATATGAAGAATTAACTGATAATACCATTCAATGGGAACCAACTCCGGAAAAATTTAGGACTAATGACCCTAGTTCTTCTAAAGGAGGTATCCATTCCATTGAGGCTAACATAGCTACCGATGCTAAACTAGCTGCTGTGATGCGAAGACTAGAAACTCTTGAAACTAAAGAACCAGTCTCAGTGAACCAAGTCAGCCCAACACCTTCGGCAGGTTGTACTTATTGTCCAGACATGAACCATGTGTTCGAGAAATGTCCCGTCTTTATAGCGCATCAAACTTTGCCCGAACATATGAGTGCGGCTTCACAAGGCCTGCTAACAATCCATATTCGTCCACCTATAATGCCGGTTGGGAGAAATCACCCAAATGTTTCATGGGGCCTAAGCAACAATGATCAAACAAGGCCCAAATTCTCTAACAATTTTCAAAATCCTCCTTATCAACAAAATTACCCAATCAAAATCCTCCACATTCTTTTCAAAATTCACAAATAGAAACAAGACTCTCCAATATGGAAAGAAAGGTGGACACTCTAGTTAAAAGCCACGACACACTGGCTCAAGTCTTGACTAGGATAGAGATGTAACTGAATCAACAAGAAAGACAAAAGGGAACTCTACCAGTCAACCATTGCAAACCCTAGGAATCCTAGGCCAGCCAATGAGGCTCAAGACCCAAACCAGTGTAACTTGGTTCATACATTAAGATCAGGAAAACAAGTTGATAATCAAGTATCCATGCCACAGGACCCAGCTCAATTGTTCATTCCATCTAGTTCCACTCCATCTCCACAAAACTCCAAAGAAACTGAAGTTGATAAATCAGCAAAACAAGTTCACCAACCTATAGCCCCATTTCCAAATAGGCTTAGGAGTAATAATAATAATGCACATATGGAGAAACTACTCGAGGTGTTTAATCAGGTTAGGCTTAATATACCACTTCTTGATGCAATCCAACAGGTCCCTAGTTATGCCAAATTCCTTAAGGACATGTGCACCAAGAAAAAAAAGACAAATGTGCCTAAGAAGGTTTTTCTAGCCACTAACATTAGTGAGCTATTGTCCAACCAGATCCCAGTCAAGTACAAGGACCCTGGTTGCCCCACCATTTCTTGCACAATAGGTCGAGCTGAAATTAATCGAGCACTCCTCGATTTTAGGAGCCAGCATTAATTTGCTTCCCTTCTCCATATATCAACAACTTGGATTAGGAGAACTCAACCCACCCAAGTTACAATCCAATTAGCTGATTGCTCAATTAAAGTTCTAAGGGAGAGATCAATGATGTCCTTATATGGGTAGGAGAATTCATTTACCCAGTCAGATTTCATTGTTTTAGAGACACAAACTGTGTCTAATCCTAGGTCCCAAACTCCCGTCATCTTAGGACGCCCGTTCCTAGCAACCGCTAATGCAATCATAAATTATAGAAACGGATCCATGAGATTGACTTTTGGGATATGACCAAGGAAGTCAATGTTTTCAACTTAGGTAACACCCTACGAACATAACGACCAGCCCTTTGAGGTCAACTTCATTGAGAATATGACTAGTGAGCACAACGAGGAGATCACACTAGAGTCAAATGATGAGGAAGAGTTAGAATCTAATGATCTCAACCTTGATGAGATTGAATGGGCAGTAAATCCAAAGTTCTATAGAGATGGAAAATTTAAGCTTAACACCTCCACCCATCGAGCCACCTCCTTTGTTGGAGTTAAAGACCTTGCCTAAACATCTTAAGTGTGCCTACCTTGTTGAACAAGAGACGTTACCAGTCATAGTTCCCTCCAATTTGACTAATAGGTAAGAGAAAAACCTATTGGCAACCCTTAGGAGACATAGGGAAGCCATTGGTTAGACTATGGCAGATATCAAGGGACTAAGCCCTAAAATAGTCCAGCATAGAATCCATCTAGAGGAAGGGGTTAAACCAAAGAGGGATCCACATCGTAGGCTAAACCCGCTCATGCAAGAGGCTGTACAAGCCGAAATAATGAAACTGTTAGATAATAGGATCATTTATCCCATTTCCAATAGCGAATGGGTTAGCCCAGTGCATGTAGTCCCTAAGAAGTCCAGTTTTATTGTGGTAGAAAATGACAAGCAAGAGTTAGTGCAAACACGACTGCCTACCAAGGTTCGAGTATGCATAGACTATTGCAAGTTGAACGCCGCCACTAGAAAAGATCATTTTTCCCTCCCATTTATCGACCAAATGCTGGAACGATTAGCTGGCCATGAGTATTACTGTTTCTTGGACGGTTACTCAGGGTATAACCAAATCCCAATAGCCTCGGAGGACCAAGAAAAGATAACATTCACGTGCCCATTTGGGACATTTTCCTATCGCCGAATGCCTTTCGGCCTATGCAATGCCCCGCCACATTCCAACGTTGTATGTTAAGCCTTTTCTCTGACATGGTCGAGCGCTTCTTAGAGATTTTCATGAACGACTTCTCCGTCTATGAAAATTCATTTGACCAATGTCTCCATCACTTAGAGCTAGTGTTGAATAGATGCACCGAAAAGAACTTGACCCTAAATTGGGAAAAGTGCCACTTTATAGTGCAGCATGGGATTGTCCTAGGTCATAAGATATCTAGGGAAGGGATCAAAGTGGATAAGGCTAAGGTGGAGATCATAGCCAAACTTTCAATCCCACGAAGCGTGAAGGACATTCGTTCATCCTTAGGACACGCCGGGTTTTACTGTAGGTCATCAGGGATTTTAGCAAAATTGCTAGACCCCTTACAAACCTTTTAGTTAAAGACGTGCCCTTCATCTTTGACGATAAGTGTAATAGCACGTGGGAGAAGCTAAAACTGGAACTTATCTGTGCACCTATCATCTCACCTCCGGACTGGTCCAACCCCTTTGAGATTATGTGCGATGCCTCAGATTTTGTGATAGGCGCTGTCTTAGGACAACACAAAGATAACAAGCAACACGTGATCTATTATTCAAGTAGGACACTCAATGATGCCCAAGTGAACTATACTATAACCGAGAAAGAATTCTTGGCAGTAGTATTCGCTTTGGAGAAATTCCGCCCATACCTACTTGGGACCAAAACCACAATTTTCACTGACCATTTTGCACTTCGATACCTAATGCTCAAAAAAGATGCGAAGGCCCGACTCATTCGTTGGATCCTCCTCCTTCAAGAATTTGATCTCGAAATTCGAGATAAAAAGGGTGTTGAAAATGTCGTCGCAGACCATCTCTCTCGTGTGCCAAACGCACCTTCCGACGAACTACCCATCAATGATAATTTTCCCGACGAACAACTTCTAGCTATCTCTATGGAATCATGGTTTGCCGACATAGTTAATTACTTAGTCACAAACCAAATACCACCTAGTTGGTCAAAACAGGATAGATACCGATTCTTGTCTCAAGTCCGATATTTCATATGGGAGGATCCTTACCTTTTCAAATATTGTAGTGACCAAATTATTAGGAGATGTGTTCCCAATGAGAAAACTAGAAGCGTTCTAGCCTTTTGTCACGAATTTGCTTGCGGTGGACACTTTGGTCCCCGCAAAACTG
>JAVJIF010014973.1:0-109229 GCA_038442645.1 Agave tequilana
GATAGAGGGGAGACAGAAAATGAGAGAGGAAAGAGAGGATTGTTTAATTGTTATGTTTTATGTTTAATTGTTAATTGAAATTGATATTTAATTTCATGCGGTGATTTTGATTGTAATTTTCTTTTGACAATAATATATTGTTTAACTTGGTGGATATTTTTTTTAACAATATGATAATAGTATGTTGTTTAACTTGGTATTTTGATTGTGATTTTAATATTTTATAAATTTATCTATATATAATAATAAAAAAATGCTTGACGTATCCTCATATCCAATTTTTTTAGATTTTGTTGTATCTTATATCCGTATCCCGCACCGTATCCGTGCAACATAGGATCTGAGCAGTAATTAAATAGAAGATTTAGGCTTTAATTAGGGTTCAAATAAGTCCATATCTATGTTTTTTCTATTGGCTAGGGTTTTGCTAAAAAACAAAGAAAAACCCTATAACAGTTGTCTAGTCTCTCACGCATGCTCTCATGTCTTTCTCTACATATAACAGGTAAAAAATAAAAATATTATTTTATAATTAATCTCATGTTTTACACCAAAACTCTTACACTAAATGTTATTATTATGTGTTACTAGTTTTCAATTGTTTTCATGAAATATTTATTATATCTTCAAGTTAAGAGTTATTCAATTAAATGTTTGACAACTTATTAATAGAGTGAAGTTTGAAAGTATAAAGAGGAGAGAGGAGAGGAGAATAAAAAAGAAAGATGAAGAGAAGATTGTATTTATTATTGATGTGGCAATGCCTCAAATATATAGGCATCACAATTACATGATAAGAAAATCTCTCTAATCCTAATAAGACTTACACAATATTCTACTTGGAGTAAGAAACTAAAAAGAAAATCAAACCAAATAGAAATTAAAATAAAGAAATCAAAATAAAGACAAATCCTAGTAGAAATAGAAAACATATTTCTACTCTAACATCTCCCTCAAGTTGGAGCATAGAGATCCAATATGTTTAGCTTGCTACATAAAATAAAAATCACCACCACAGTCACTATCACGGTCATCAATGTCAATCGACCACGTAATCTCACAATGAACCACAATTAACAATTGATGTCTACAAAATCCTTAGATTTTACAACGAACGAATCACGAACGAGATTTGCAGTGATGAACCATGAACAATGAATCATGAATGATCACACAATGATCATCTAACGATGAACCACCATGGCTACCACTACGACCACCTCTCCCACCACAGCCATGACCATCATCTCCATCACCACGAATCACGAACGAACAACAATGAACCACCAATGATCACGCAACGATAACCTAACGACGAACCACCCTGGCCACCACGTCCTCGATCACCACCTATGTAGCACAAACACTTCTATGATGGAGTCGTGTCATGTCCGAAACATGTCTGACACACGTGTCATATTTACTTTTAAGAATTCATCACGTGTCTGCGTGTCGTGTCCATTTTAATGTTGTCATGTCCGTGCAACATAGATCACCACGAACTATAAACAATCATCCCGTTCACCCCCGTGAAACTCAACGAGGAGTCGATCTGCAAGATGGATGGAATATGCAGTACCTTCAATTGTTCTGATATCAAGTGAAGTTTGAAAGTATAGAGAGAGAAAAAGAGAGAAGATGAGAGAAAATCATATTTATTATTGATGTAGGCAATGCCCCAAATATATAAGCATCACACTTACATGATAAATAAACATCTAATCCTAATAAGACTAGAATAACACACAATATTTATTTTATGTTAAACTTGGAGTAGAAAATCAAATAGGAAACCGAAATAAAAACTTTAAAGGGAAATCCTAATAGAAATAGAAATTCTATTTCTACTAACAGTTTATATAATTTTTGAGAATATATATTAAATATTTAGATATTTTGATTTCATCTAAATAGCCTTTCCAAGCCAATTTCTTCCCTTAATGATATTGATTGTTTTTTCCCTTAACACGTGCATCACATGCTAAGAATAGTGTTATTAGATTTGGATGTTTGCGCTTTTGGATGCATGGACGGTTCTACAAATAAACATATGTACGCACTCTCTTATTATTTTTATAAATTCTAGGGTCATGTCGCTATGCTCCCATGTCTCATTATTTAAGGAATTGACGTGTCTTGTGTCATGTGTGTATGTGTGCCTGTGCTTCATAGCCTCCCAACCACTCCTGGTTATTTGGTGTATTTTGAGGGACCGGAGTCACCAGACCAAATAAGAAGTCAATTTGAGAATTTAACCATAAAGTCATTAGGTGAAAGATTACACCACACACCAAGAGGAAAGGTTCTCAAGGGCTAAACAACTTTTTTCTTCACCAATAATTTACTTTCAAAAGAATTGAAACTTCATAGTAAACTTTCACATCATAAAGTTATTGAGAGGACCCTCAAAGTCTCAAATCTGAACCTAAAATTTCGATTACCACTTATCTCAGACACAACCAAGTTCATACCAATAATTATCTTGGAAACCTAGAGTTAAAAACTTTTGTCCAGCCACAAGAAAATTAGAATTTTCATTAAAAGCAAATTTACTATACAAATTAAACCAGCAAATAGGAAAAAAATCATAAAATAAGCGAACATGCATCTTTCAAAAATAGTTATGTTCGAGAGGACTGATGGCTAATAGGTTACAGTTAAATGCTAGTTCTCTGATTATTCAAAAGCAATACATGTGTTTTGCTTCAACTTGATCTTTCTAATGGTTATGCTGACATGACTGCCAACTAAATAAATAGTTCATACAATTTAAACTATAATGAAAAGGAAGGCTTTCATCTTTTTCCTCCTTTGGCATCGCCATCTTTTTTCTCAGTGAAGTGTGAGAATGCATTCCTGCCGCTGAAAATGAAATATACACGGGATTTTTGGGGAATCTAATTATATGAGTGCCTCTCACAGATAACAAGTAAATGCGATATCCTCCCATACTTCAACATGACCCGGACAACAATAACATCAATAGATAATAAAATGCTAGAATCAAGTGAGATGGTCCAGTCATTTATGATAGAGTGAATAAATTCTTGCGAGATAGAGTCGGATTCATGTCAGAGAACCAAAGTTGAAAATGATGAAAGAAAACATAGATGAAATGGTTAAAAGGTAACAAAGAAACTTTATCATGAAATATGCTCATTGTAGAAAACAAGCCCAAAAGAAGGAGAATGTAAATGAAAGTAAAAAAATCCTTTCCGAAAGAGAAACACTGAAAGGGCATATCTTAATCTTAAACTCCCAACTAATGAACCGGCAGAAATCTTATTTTACGAGTGTGAGAGACGGGGGATCATAATTGACATATTTGATTAGTAAAGTTTCAACTAGATTATGGGGATGTGCAATGGACATGAAAGTTATTTTTATGCACTAATCATAACATTTATCTTAACTAACCCTTGTATCAAATCAATAAAGATCAATACTGTTCATTATTATGATCTATGATTACGTTTTCTTTTCCTTTTATTAGGTGATTTACATATATCCATAACTATTGTAGTTAATATTTCTGAATGGATCCAAATCCCTATAAAGATTAGTCAGTTCTCTACTCATTTTATACTAGTGGTCAAAATTTAAAACCGAAATTTTAGAATCTTTTCCTCTTGGCAAAATCCACATCATCACCCAATATTACACTTGTCTTACATGGAGAAGCAAGTGCCTGAACCCCAGGTTAATTTCTCGATGTACATTAGGCAGACAACCTTGTGACCAATAAACTCCAAAAGCAAAAGTCTCCCAGAGTTTATATCATAGGATACTATAGATCATTAAATAATTCCTTTTTGAAGTGCAACTTTTTCTTTTACTTTTCCTTTTTCATTTCATGCTACTTCTGAACCTTACATGGATTAAAATCCTGAACACCCCCCCCCCCCCCCCCCCCCCCGCCCCCCCCCCCCCCCCCCGCCCCCCCCCCCCCCCCCCCCCCCCCCCAACACACACACACACACACACCCCAAAAAAAAAAACAAAATCCAGAGCAGGAGTCAGGTATCCAATTGAGTTATGTCCCTTTGGCTGGAAATAAATTATTGAAAAGCCAGAAAGAGATGGCTCTAGACAAGAATGAACAAGGAAAGTGAACTCAGACTACCAAACCTTAATAGAAAAGCATAATGATATATGAATATTGGTTAAGTAAAAATTGCATGGTTGAAAATCTCGGTATCGGTACCTACCAATGGGTTTTAGTATTAATATCGGCAATATCGGAACTATCGGTCCCGATATCGAGCGATATTATAGGGTCAATATCATATCGGGTGCCTTAAAACAAGATACGATAGTGCCGATATAT
The DNA here is from genome assembly GCA_038442645.1 of Agave tequilana. Taxonomy (NCBI): domain Eukaryota; kingdom Viridiplantae; phylum Streptophyta; class Magnoliopsida; order Asparagales; family Asparagaceae; genus Agave; species Agave tequilana. The sequence goes on from JAVJIF010014973.1 coordinate 4,328, forward strand.
ATCGGAATCGGACGATATTTGGAACCATGATAAATGTAATAACTTAAAAGCAACATGCACAACAGAGATCAAACTATTTTCTTATATATGAATTTTCCAATAATTTAAAGGAAACAAGACCTGTGTCATTGAGTGGAGCTGCGGAAGTGCAGAAAACATGTCTGAAGGCCCCGTAACCATCTGCATTTCAATATCACCACTATTTGAATTGAGCTCATCTGTGATAGCTGTTGCTGAAGGAACTGCTTGATAAGAAGCAGAAAGGGAACCATTAACGATAGGAGAATGAGAACCATTAGCGATATTTGATCCTGAATCAGGTAGAACTGGGTGTCTGCACTGAGACAAACTGGAAGCTGGAGTCTGTATTGAAGTTATAGGGGCTCCCATAATGGACCCTCCGAACTGTGATACACTCCGAAAAGTTGAAGCTGTTTGATTGGCTGCAAGTCTGGCAGGAAAGTAGCATCTGTCATAACAGGATTCAGAATAATATTATTGACCATAGATGCCAAGGTTTCGACTCTATGAGTGTCTAGCATTGTAGAGACAGACGATGCATTTGAGGTGGATGCCAAAGACAAAGTACTTGACCAGATATCATCCCCTAGGCGATTGGTGACTCCTTCAGTAATAACAGTTTCAAAGTGAGTGAATGGTTGCTCGGCAGAAGATTCAAGTATCCCCTGAAATGTCTGGAAAGGTTTTCTATCATCGGTTTCAAAGGTGAAATTCTCACTCCTGTCACCTCCATCCATAGTTATATCCAAAATGTTTGCTACAGCATTTGGAATATTGTTATGATCACCACTTATCTTGTTATCTTGCTGTTTACCATGTATTCCATCGCGTAGATGATCTGTACTTCCTTTACATTCCACAGCCAACCTCCAAGATCCATCAGGATAAATAAAAACATCAGTAATATCTACTGTCACATCCTGCAATATCTGAAAATAAATAACTAAAAAGGTAAGCTGCTGCTACATATAGAATGGTTTTGGTAATCATTGATCATTCGAACTACTTGCCTTGACCATATTACCGTCAATACACAGGTCCAAGAAGCTCGTAGGCTGGTTACAGCAAGGGCAATGCCAGGATGGCTTCCTCAAATTCATCTCCACAAAGTTTCCATAATCAAAACACTGTAAAGTCACACATGGGATCAAGAAATAAATATCTGTCACTATGCAGATATTATCTTGTTAAATTAATGGAAACCATGTGAAATGAGAGAGCAACCTGATGATGCTTACAGAGATGTCCTTTGACTGGAGTTATTATACGCCTAAAGCTGTTTGTTAAAAAAAAGTAGAACATTAGGGCCAATTTAAATCGAAGTTACAAGTGAAAACTCTTCCAATAAAGTATTAAAGTATCAAATGTAAGAAATCATCTGGCTAAAGACAGGTATTAGCTCAACAAAGTTAAATAAGAAAATGAACCTCCACTTTCATAATTGTTGCAAAGTTAATCAAGCCTATAATTTATCTAAGCCAACCACACATTTTTACAACCAATGCCCTTGTGACATAAGCAATTCCTATCAAAGTACCAAGTAAACATCAAAGTAAGGCACATATTAATATGTCCTTCCAAGAAATAAGTTTCCAAACCAGCATCGATGTCTTATGATTTGAGCAGCAATATTTTGGTTTCCACCTGTTACAAATGAAACTTGTCTTGGTACTGGTCAATTTGGGTCTTCTAAGGTTATAACCACAAAAAATGTTAAATTTGGTTTCAGCTAAATCCAACAAACATGACTTTCTTGCTTCCATCTTGAAGGCTCACGGCTTGCTTAAAGTAAAGTCATGACTTGAATTCAGATAAAACAGTCTTGAAATGACCCCATGTACAAAGCAACAGTATGTCCATACAAAACAAGAAAGTACCTGGAGATAATTGTTGGAATGATATAACCAATATGTAGAGAGTAATTCAGTCCAGATTAGAGCATCCATCTCATACTGCAAAGTCTGTAAATATACTGACTATTGTGCATGACTTTAGTTTGGTAGGTTGCCAACTAATAAGAAGCTGCTATTAGAACAATACTAACGAATGCTACCAAAAGAGCTTCGCTCAAGTTTACTAAAGATACTCCCGGTTCAAGTGGGAGCTCATTGGTTTGGATCCCCGCATCTGCAGTAGCAAATGAAAATTTTCAACCAATAAAAATTAGGTGCATGCTATCGTAGGCTCATCAAGCAACATGAGATATTAGTCGGATCAAGGATGATAATAAATCATCCACCGTGGTGCTCTTTCTCGCTTCCATTGTTGTACTTGTACAGGTATGGGATAAGATATGATACAAACTAGCATGCAGATATGAAAACCCTGAAAATCCAGGATAAAAATACAATGTGGACATGGTAATAGTAAATTTTGTATGAGGTTAATGATCATTGTTCGTAATATGGATTTGTCAGCACAATAAGTCAAACAATAAGAAATATTTCAAAGTTATTTAAGCCATTGTTACAAATTCATAATTTTCCATTAACTTTTAAAATAAAATAAAAACATAACAAGTCAAACAATAAGAAATATTTCAAAGTTATTTACGTCATTGTTACCAAAATATCACAATTTTAACTTTTAAAATAAAATAAAAACATCTACAAATCAAATGGCATTGTGAACCCACTATTCATGCATTATAACATTAACTTTTTAGTCTCAGACACAGAGCCATGTGTCTTTAATAGGAACACCTGACATGCGTAAATCAAAATAGCTGTGTATCTTAGTCTCCAATATGTATCAAATATAGGTACACCCTTTTTATATTGAAGCACCATGCGAGTTAGTTCCTTTCTTAGGTAGTTCCTTTCTATATTATGGAGGCTTTCTGATCATCCCCTCATGCTATTAAAATCCGGAGAATGATAACCACCGCATATTAGATTAGAGTAGAGTGAACGGTACTACAAGCATGGCACTATAAATATGGTACCGACTGACAGAAATGTGGTGTCCCATCACGAATCCACAATGTAAGTTAAATCTATGAGTAACTTAGTAGTGCAACTACTATTCCATTAGATTAGTGATTAATCTCTTAGAGCAAGTATACAATAATACATTTTTGAGAATGTCTGAGAGACCTAAGCAATGGCATTAAGAACCAACAATTAAAAAAAAATAAATTAAACAACCAGACCAAAATCAATAAGGAGAAGAAAGAAGAATGATAAAGGAACAACAAGTAGAAAATAGAGGGTTGGAGCAGTTTTTTGTTTGATAACATGGTGTGGAAAGCCTATAAGCTCAGGTGGTGCAAGATGGGGATTTTAAAGTGCTTAGCCAAGGTTGAAAGAAACGCCTTATTCATCTGTGGCAATTTCACAGAGCAAGTTAATATCTCCTTTCTCTTCATGAGAGGATCCCTAGTCTTTTCTAGCCACTCCTTCGTAATTTTTTTCCCCAAGTCATCTCAAGACTCAAGTCAAACTTTAGGTTCACCCCTAAGGTCCCATATGGAGCAGAAAAGCGCAAAACTGGATGCTGGGAATAGCCTATAGCCAGCTATGTCTAGATTATTTAGTGATAGGTAACAAAAAATTAACTGACCAATTTGCAACCATGTCTGTGGCAGCTTTGAGGGAACCCATCACAGCATGTGCACACATGATGCCTGGTCAGAAAATGAGTACTATGCTTACACAATGATTGTGCAATAAATATTTCACCAGAATTTACTTCAGTTGTTCTATAAAAAAATCCCCAGAAAAAGTCAATGTTTTCAGGCCTCTCTTCAGGAGGAACCCATGAAAAGTGATGGGTAATGCTCAAGGATGAAACCTTGAAGAAAGAGTAGGCATCAATGGCTATAAGAACCACTAAGCATGACCTTAATTATGCTACTAGTATAGTAAAATTTTTCCTATTTACCCTTAGGTTACATTTGGTATGTTAGGAACCCGCTGGGAAATGTGAGATTCCTATGCCGATTTCCATGTTTGAAGCGAAGAAAACAAAAAAAATGGTTCCTGACAATAGGCTATAGACAGATATGCCTAGATTATGTAGTTATGGGTGACTAAAAATGAAGAGACCAATGTGCAACAATGTTTAGTTAGAGGCGGCATTGAGAGAACCTATCGCAGCAGGTGCACACACTGCCCGGTCAAAGAAAACTGACAGTAGCCCAGATGAGAATGTTGATGAATAATGATAAAGATTAACAGAAATCACTTCAAATAAGTACATTCCTAAGGAAATTATAGGTAGCTTCAATTGAATAAGACGAGGAACTGTTTGAGAAGGTTATAACATTTGCAACAGATGCTACGCAAGCACCAGTTGGAGTGATAGGCTAGATCAGAAGGAACTTGGTTTGAGGTGGAGAAAAGGGTAGGAAACTTGCCACTTAGTATAAGAGATGGAAGTTAACAGAGCTGAATGTAGAAATGGGATTTACATAACCTCACAGTTAACTATCACAAACACAAAATGATTGCATACATAATGATCACATAAACAATGCTTAAGACAACAAAAGGGTGGTAAAAATAGTAAAACAGTTATAAAATTTTTCAATCCTTCTCAATAGGACTTTGACATACCTTATTGGGCAATTCAGTGATATTCTTGATGCCCCCTCAATTATCTCAGAATCTAGTGCCAAATTGGGAAAAAAAGAAGAAGAAGAAGAAGAATTCTTCAGTGCAGCTTAACAATCTACTTTAACTATGCTATTACCATTTAGAGTCAGAAATAGGATAAACGAGAAAACACATACATAATGCTCTGGATGGAATACTAATGTTCAGTGTTTGGAGCACAAAACCATAAAGAATCATTATTGGGCAAATAGTTGCACGGTAAACTACTGTCGGTTGCAACAAATATTAAAATTATCACCTGATAAGATTCACTGCTTTTAACATAACCAACAGGAATTAACTAACACTGCCAAACTGAAAATAAAATCAGCACACTGAAAACTTCCAAACACACACAAATATTAAAGAGATTCCAGACAACAAACTATTTCATTTGGTTCCTCTTCAATAATACTGCTACCATAGTCAAGTAATCCTCTCCCAAAACATACATATTGAACACCCCACTACCATAGTCAAATCTAATTTGATAGAAGTCTCAGATGATGACGACGATGAGTCTCTAGGTGCCGTTTGTGCTAAGCTAAACAAGCACATATACCCGCATTTGTATGATATGGAAATCAATAACAGGCCCAGGGCCTACAGTGCTTGAGCCTTATTATTGAGTCATTGAAACTATTTTGAGGATTATCCTAGCACACCCAGCTTAGGGGCCGTTTGTTTCGCGTAAAAGTCCGTAAATCGTAAATGGCTTACAACCCAGTTACAACTACGGCGTTTGTTTGGACCGTAATTCGTAAAAAGCTTACACAATCCAATTACCACTCACTTGCAACCCAATTGCCACTCACTTACAGCCCAGTTACAGTTAATTTTATGGTCATGCAAATTTGTATTATTTTTTTAATATTTAGCATTTTTAATATTTATTTGCAATATTAAAACTTTTTAAATCACCAAATAGTTAATTTCGTGGTCAACTTTTTCACTTACGACTTACACATTACGACAACCAAACATCGTAATACACAATACACTTTTCCACTTACAACTTATATTACCAACCAAACACCATAAAGCTTACATGCATGTAACTCATTTACAACTGTAAAAGACTTTACTAATTACGACTTACGAATTACGGCCAGTTACGACAACCAAACAGGCCCTTACGTGTCTTACCACATTTTGATTCATTATCCTCCAGTACATTGATGAATTTCAGATTTTTTTTGTAATGTTCAAATTTGTACATCATCTTTTTCATGTCATTGCTAAATATGCAAATCACGTGCATGGTTTCTGCTCTTGAAAGAGTTTATCCAGCATAAATTTAGCATATTTAAGATCTATAGTAATGTCATCAACAAGAAGTCACAAATGCAACAACACGTCATTGGCGAAGATAAATGAGATTCTGATAGAAATAGGTGCTTATTGCAATGACTATACAAGACATGGATGAAGCAAAATCTGAAATTGGATGTGTATCCAGATGAGAGACAAAATAGAAAAACGATGAATCCACCTAAACAGAAAGCTCCATGAGGTAACTTTGTCTAAATTCCACCTAATCATTTAGTAAGATGTCCAAGAGTGCTAATGCAAATACCAAAATTCAAGCAAATTTTCACAGTTTACATACATCGGTCATTGTAGCAAACCGTTATTAGAGCTTATTTTCTCTTCCCACAATGCCACTATAAATAAGCCCCTCTTCTCTGCAGGAAAGACCCAAAGTCATTTCATCCACAGACCAAAGTAGTTGAAATAACATGTTTGCCTCTTTCTCTGGACACCAAACTGTTTTAGACTTGTTGAATAACTTTTTTGCGTCGTCCTTTTTCCTGTTGTTTTCTTTTTTTTCTTTTTTTGGTGGGGTTGGGGGGCGGGGGTGGAGGGAGGGAGAGAAGCTAGTATCTGGAAAGATGGAATTGATATTTCTAGGGTGGGTTTCAGAAACTGTTGGAAATTTTCTCAGGATTTCTAAATCTGAGACAAAAGAATAAAATGCGTCATAAAGTTGGAATCCAAATCTTTCATAACAGGCAAAATGATGGGGAATCGGACGGGATTCTCTCCCTAGGGTTTCTCACCCAAAGCGCATAGGCTATAAAGCTTTAAAAGCAAATTTTATTCATTCCAAACCTGAAAATAACAATACCAGTTTTGACCTTAAATAGGCCTACATCAACGGACATATCCCATTATAACTGATATGAGAGTAAAAGAAACTACCAAATAAATAAATAAAAAATTACAAATAAGAAAAAACTAAAATAAAATGAATAGCCTAATGTAGCTTGAATTCCCCAGCCCTAATCGAACCAAACTGAAAGAGTACGACGACGCCTCCTGGTGTGTAGAATCACAATCCTGGAGAGATGTCTTCATCATTCCCCCTGGAATAGGGAAAACTCGACTCTGTCGAATGTGAACCTCCTCGGCTCTCATAGTGCTCCAGACGATCAGGGTTTAACAGTTGGAGTTTCTCTCGAGTAATCTAAGTGTTATCAGAATCAGGTAGTCCTTTCCAACGAACTAAAAATCTATGATAACCACCATCTCTAGTAGAGACAATCTGATCATCAATAATTTATCATTTGTTACGTCATTTGGGTGGTTGTATTTGGAAAAGTAGAGGGTAATAAAGGTCTCTCAAGAATTGACTCATGGGAAAGCTCATCCAATAAAGGATTATTAGGAAAAAAATTTGGCCCTTTATAAGCAATCAGATCTTCAATATTAAAAGAGGGACTAATGCCAAAATCCGGTGGAAGATCTACTGCATATGAATTTGAATTAATTTTCATTAAAATTTTGAATGGTCCCGCACTACATGCATGCATTTTTTCACGGTAACGGGAGAATACCGTTCCGGTCGAATCCGAACCATCACGTAGTCTCCTACGTTAAACTCATGTGTTTTCCTGTGCCAATCTGCATAACCTTTATAGTTTACATTATTTTTTAAATTTGATTGCTGATCTCCTTATGCAAGTCATGAATATGCAATACAAATGATGCAACTGACTCAGACATCTATTATGATGGGGTGCCATAAGATTAAGTTTATATGTTGCCTAGGTTGATAACCATGCACTACTTCAAATGGACTTATTCCTATGGTTCTATTGATAGAACTGTTATATGCAAACTCAACAGTAGGTAATACAAGATCCTATGCTCTAAGATTTTCACTCACTAGACATCGTAGCAGATTACCAAGACTCTTATTGACTACTTCAGTTTGTACTGTCTGGGACAATTATTTGGGCAGCCCATATAGCCTAACAACCTCATCAAAGTAGATCATAGCAATTCGAGATACATCCGACGTTTTGAAACAGGGCAAAAAGTGGACCATCTTGGAAAAACGATCCACCACAACAACTATGGAATCATGCTTTCTTGCAATTTTTTGTAAACCCAGCACAAAATTCATACTGACATCTTACCAAGGACAATTTGAAACTGGTTGGAGAGTATAGAGACCAGTGTTTTGTTTCTGTTGCTTGGCGAGTTGACACGTCCGACATTGACTAACAAGCCTTGCAACATCTCTTTTAAGCTCGGCCAATAAAAATGATGTCCTACAGCTTTAATTATTTTATTTCACCCAAAGTATCCAGCAAGTCCCCCAGCGTGTAATTCCCATACCAGAAATTCTCTCAATGAAGTGTGAGGGATACACAACAGACGAGAGCGGAATAAATATCCGTCTTGTCGAAGAAAACCATCAATCTCATAAGTCAAACTATCTCTTAAGACAGTATATATATTTCAAAATCAGGACATAGCTCATAAGTGTCTTTGATCTTCTCAAAACCAACCACTTCAGTACTCATGACAGAAAGTAAGGCGCAACGCCGGCTATGTGCATCAACGACCCTTTTTCTATCCTCGACCTCATGCTTGGAAGTAGGTGTAATCTTGAAGGAACTCTACCCACCTACCATGCCTCGAATTCAACTTCTCTTGGGAGTTGAGATATTTAAAAGCTTCATGGTTTGAATAAATGACGAATTCTTACGGTAACAAGTAATGGCGCCAGTAACGCAGAGCTTGCACTACCGCATATAACTCCTTATCATAGGTAGAGTACCGTTGCTGAGCATCATTTAACTTTTCGCTAAAATAGGCAACGAGATGCTTTCCTAACTCAAAACACCACCTATCATAATGCCTGAGGCATCACAAGTAATTTCAAAAACTTTCGTGAAATCTAAAAGCCTCATAACATGAGCTTCCGTCATTCTCTCTTTGATTTCTTGAAACGTCTTAGCAGCAGCTTTAGTCTATTCGAATTACTCCTTTTTCAAACAATTGATAATCAGGGCCATGATGGTACTAAAATTCTGAATAAAAACGTCTGTAGAAAGTGGCTAACCCATGAAAAACTCTCACTTCTCGAATATTGCATGGCTCTGACCATTCCACGATTGCTTTAATTTTGTCAAGATCTACAGAGCCACCTTGTGAAAAAACAACACCCCTAAGAAAATGACTTGATCTATAAGAAAGGTATATTTCTTAGGGTTGACATATAAACTCTTCTTTCTCAAAACTACACAGACCTGCGTGAGGTAGTTCAAATGTTGCTCTGTTGATTTGCTATAAATGAGGATGTTATTAAAATATATGACAACGAACTTTCCAATAAAGGACCGCAATACTTGTGTCATCATTCTCATAAAAGTGCTTGGAGTATTAGACAAGCCAAACGACATGACCATCCACTCATACAGCCCATCCTTCGTTTTAAAGGTTGTTTTCCATTCATCTCCCGAGCGAATTCGAATCTGGTGGTAACCACTCTTCAAACCTATTTTTGAAAAGATAGTGGCACCGGACATCATGTCAAGCATATCATCCAACCTAAGAATTGAAAAATGATATTTTACCGTTATTTTATTGATAGCACGATTATCCATACACATTCGCCAGTCCCATCTTCTTCAGCGTTAACAACAGTGTAAGACCGCGCAAGGGCTCAAACTCTGTCGTTTGAACCCTTTGTTCAACAACCCTTCAATTACTTTGTAATTCGGTATGTTCGATCGGGTTCATCCGATAGTGCGGCAAGTGACTAGGGTGACCGGAACTAGATCAATTGCATTTTGAATGTTCCGCATAGGTGGCAATTAATCTGGGAGATCGTTAAGAAACACATCAGCAAAATCTGTGATAATAGGGGCCATTTTAGGAAGAATCATCTCATGAGATTCTTTCGCTACTTCTCGAGCAATCAAAACGATGATTTGTGTCCCACTAATCACTACTTTTTCAATCTCTTTAGAGCTGATTAAGTTAAGGTTCTTTTTTTTCTTGTGTCCATCGGTTTTTTATCCTCTTATTTGGATTTGAGTTGACTTGAAATTAGTTTGATCCGTTGCCTTTCATAGTTGAAAGTATAAGTGTTGGACTTTCTCCACAAAGTTACATCCATATCAAATAACCAAGGCCAACCAAGAATCGCATGTCCTGCATGCGTGGTTATCATATCACACCAAATTTTGTCCTTATAGGTGGCAAATTGCACAGGTACAAGACATCATTCGTTCACCTCCATCGATGCAGCGTTAACCCAGGTAACTTTGTATGGGCTAGGGTGAGGGACCGTCTTCAATCCTATCTTTGAAATCAAACTGAATGACACATTTTTATACAACTTCCACTATCAACAATGATTTTATAATTTTTACCAATCTTATCCATGTGTGGAAGATTGAGGTTCTTCGCAAGTCAACCGTATCATTAGGTTGAGCGAGGGTACATCAAACGACAACAACACGCCTGATAGTACTAAGAACTTTCTCGTGTTCCATGTCATCCTCAGAATGCTCGCATTCCCTAAGAACACAATGTCCTTTTGAGATTCGTCCTGCACCTCATCTGATTGATCATCCAGAAAAAGGGTTCTGGATTTACTTGAATAGAACTTTTCTATATGCCCATAACCTTGACATTTAAAGCATTGAGTGTGGGGGTTGGTTCGTGGCACGCTCTCAACTGGGCCTTACCCTTGAGATCTCCTGTCGGGCCTAACTGTTAGGACTGAGTTTGAGCTGGGACTGTCCAAATGTGGCTTTAACATCTTGGCTCTTATACTCTGAATCTCGTTGATAGTAAGATCCTCGAGACACATCTAAGTCCCGAACTGTCTAATAGGCGTGTTCTAAATCATTACCACCTCTTACAAAGAGTTCCCTACGGAGATCATCACGAAGGCCAGACCTAAACCTAGAGAGGGTTACCATTGGAGATTCATCGACAAACTCGCTGCACCGGGTCAAAAACTCATCAAATTTCTCAATATATTCAGTAGCAGAGCGAGTTCCTTGTGTCAGCCTACTCCATTTGTCTAACAGTTGATCCGGAAAGTAATTGGGAGGTACTCTGACTCAACTTGGCCTTCATCTCATCCCAAATCCGGATTGGTTCTTGCCTCCTTAGCGCTATCAATCTTTCAACATTTGACCAATATTGTCCCGCTTGTCCTACCAGTTTCATAACAAAACGGACTCGCCATTCTTGTGACATCTCATATCACTTAAAATAACACTCTAAACTCATTACCCAATCAAGGTAATATTGTGGGTCTAAGCGGCCGTCAAAGTTCGAAACGTCCACTTTGATGTTCTTCACGTACCGTTCATCCTCATCGCATCGATTGTAATTCCTATTGATTCTCTCCTCTCAGCGATTATTGAGATAACGCTCTCATTACGACCTCCCTCATGCCGTTCAACTTTTAACCTATCCATTCTCTGATCTAAGATGTTCATTTGAGCCTTAATTTCCTCAAGAACTTTAAAAATTTCAAGAGTAAGTAATATGTTGTGAGGTGATGCCAGACGAAAAAGTATTGGAATCCATGTCTGTATTGGGTTCTACTGGGTCGTAAACTTTACCTCTACAAGTACGCATGCACAGTTATTTTTATTATTATTATCTAAATACTGAATTAATGACATTTTTATTTTTTTATTATTATTATTTTATATATATATATATATATATATATATATGATAATGAATAAAATCTATTATTTTCTAAATGCAACTAACGAACTCTAATGCAATCGTGCAAGGTGATGCAGAAGATGTGAAAAATCAGCAATAATTCAATAAAGCAATGCACACAATAAAGCGAATGAATTCGCCAGCAAACTTAATAGTTTAGAATAAAGACTGTGATGTAAAATTTTACAATCTAAACCTCAATATTTTGTAAAATATTAATTCTATGCAACTGTCGATGTCCATTATGTATTAGCAGTCCCTAAATTAATATTAAGATGTCACAAATAAGGGTAAGCAGATACGCACACTCACTATTTATGAATGGCAGATAATCGACGAAAGTATGATGACAGAGTCAAAGTGGTACCCAAAAATTTCAGTTGAGAAAAGTTATAACTGGGTTCTACCGATCTGGATTATAACAGCGATGGGGTCCGGTAGAGTTTAGGTTGCATCACCATCCAAATCTCACCCGAACTGACTAGTAGATCAGGTGCAACCTCTAATACTTGGACAAAGTGAGAAAGAATGGAGAACCAGATCAGGAGTAGCCTCGACGGAGGCTTGGAGAGATCTCTGGAAAGACCTTTGTTGACGATGAGGCGGCGCAGTTGCGTCGAAGTTGTCAGCGTGGAGGGCCGAATCTCGAGCGATGTGGGGATGTTGTAGATGTCAGTGATCGGAAGAGTATGAGTATTCAGAGGCCTCGTCGGAGGGGTGTGATCCAATCAAAGAAGATCTGAGAGGATCTATGCTCTGATTTTGGAGGGCGTTGGTGAGATCAATGCAGGCGTTTCAGATCCGATGAAGGCGCGACGCTGATCTGGAGCTTGGTGGAACCAGAGAAAGGTGGGACACAAGGCGAGGGGAGAGAAGGGTGTCGACCAATGATGGAGTCGTTTGGCTCTGGTCGACGTCATTGAGGTGACGGCGTCGTTTGGATCTGGTCAACGTCGTCGATGAGGAGGCTAGATCTTGTTGAGGAGGCGTTGTCGATGGTGGAGTGTAGATCGGAGGAGATCTGTTCGCAGGAGAATTTGGAGGAAGAAGGGCGTAGATTGATGTCGAAGATGCCGGCGTGAAGGGAAGGGAATCTCCTTGTTGACTTGTTGGGCTTGGAGGCATTGGATCCTTGCTGATGGGGAAGGAATCGACGATTCCTTTGTTGGAAGTGGACGATTAATCCAAATGAGGACGAGGAAGACTTCTCTGATCTGTGAATTCGTTTTGGTGGCGAGTGTTGAGAACAGGGGAAGAAAGGGTTTTGTTTCGTATTTTGGAGGAGAAAAAAATAGGTTTTCCTTTTTTGGATGGCGGCGCTGAGAAAAGAGAAGAGAAAAAGTAGGATTTTTTTAATTTTTGGGAGGGTTTTCTTTTTGTGTTTGGAAGAATGCAGGAATTTAAGCTCTGATACCAATATGATGTGAAACTGGGTGGAATTCTCTCACTCGGATTCCTCACCCAAAGCACACAGGTTACAAAGCTTTAAAATCAAATTTTATTCATTCCAAAACTAAAAATAACAATACCAGTCTTTGTCTTAAATAGGCCTACATCAACAGAAATATCTCATTACAACTGATATGGGACTAAAAGAAACTACCAAATAAATAAATAAAAATTACAATAAAAGAAAAACTAAAATAAAATGAATAGCCTAATGTAGCTTGAATTCCCCAGCCCTAATCGAACCAAAATGAAGAGCACGACGACGTCTCTGGTGTAGAATCGCAATCCTGGAGAGATGTCCCCATTACAAACTCTGAGAGATCCAGCCAACTATCTCAAATGACATTTAAAGTTCTTAAATATGCTATAGTCAGATGAAGCTCTCTATTGAATGCAAAATTCTTATCAACTATATAACTCTGCCGAATGAAACAATTCCACAAACACGACCAACACAACTTTCTCAGCCTGAGTGTACCCTAATGTATATGTACTCTTATACATATTCTCGAGGTGAATAAAGGTTCACTTAAATATAACTGTCAGACAAGGATGGACACTTGTCGTGTCCGGGTGTGTCAGATTCACCACCTTTTTAGAAGGGGAAATGTCCTTTATACCATAGGTTAATACACATGTTCTATTAACTATTAAACCACATGTACTGATGCCATTTCTGTCTGTTCAGCACTCTAATGAATAGCCACTATCGGCATCAATTGTAGCAATCAAACTCTCTATCCCTTAAGCTGAGTTTTCTGTCACCTATGATATTAGCTAACCAGATATTACCGTACTGAAACTGTCCTAGTTTCAAAACTGTAAATAATGCTTTATAGCAAGCACACTCCTAGTCAATATTCCTAAACTCCAGTCTGCTTAGCTAGTCTGAGTTCTAAACACTGTACTCTGTAGCAACCAGAATATTAGCAAATACCTGTTCCATTATAATTATGAAGTAATAGAAACACCGTAGTTGACAACCGATGCAACTAAAGAGAAGCCAGTACGCCGGGAGGGGGGGTGGGTTGTGGTGGGTCGGTCGGGTGGTCACACAAGCATGCGTCATATGACAAAAAATGTTAATTTCTATCTTTCATTTCTCAATAAACCTTGTTAAAAGAAGACAAAGCGAGCAAACCAAGAAAATAAGTCTGACGCCAAATCAAAACTGCAGAGATCACAAAGTCTCCAGTTAACACATGAAGAGGAGCAAAGACAAAATGATAACTTAGATATCTTGCATACCTGGAACCAGTTCTGCAACCAATGGTTGGACATAATCTTTGAGAATTGGGCCAATAGAAGTTACTTTGTTCATTGAGGCTACTGCTATAACATAATTACCTGTCAAACGATTTAACAGTCACAATAGTTAGGATATCAAACAATTCATAAAGCTACTACAATTGCATAAAGAACTAGCCAAGAAATGCTGCGAAAATTCATGCATTTACATACCATCAAAATATCCGACTGCCTGAATAATATTTGTCCCACTGTTGAGCAATTTTGTAATATCAGTTGGAAGTTGAGGTCCACAATTCTGATGATGGCAAAAAAGAAAAAGAAAGAGAAAGTAAAATTCAACAAGACCATTTATGCATGATGCATCAGTTTAAAATTCAGATAAGATTAAACAGGGTGACACAAGATGACTCAAAGGAAGCAATCACCAGAGACACATTAGTCCTTCCTGCAACTCCTTTTCCATTTACCAAGAAGCTGCAAAAAGCAAATAAACAGGTAACTTTCTGACCATACTTAGTTGATAATTACTTAGAGAATAAACAGTATATACCTTACACTTGGAGGGCTTATTAGACAAGAAGATGTTTGCAAATCATCACTCCGAGCTATAAACAACCACTGTACAAAAAGAGAGAGGAAAAGGTCACAAAATTAATCCAACTAAAGATACCATATGCAACAATATGACGTGTCGTGCTCGTGCTCATTCACTTACTTTCAGTAAAGAGTGACAACTTTTTAAGCCTAGATTCCATACCATGGTTTAAAATCTCAGTATAATTACCTCAAAACCCGACACTATATTATGATATATATATCAGAATCAACCGATTTTTGAATACACCTTCTTAGCTTCCTAGAATTAACAACCAGAAGCATATTATGAATAAAATATCCTATTGTCGAATAAAGTAGTTTAAGTCCATGCAAAAGCAGACCCAGAAAATTCTTACAAGAGAGACTAAACAAGTAATTTTAAATTTTGATATATAGTCATCAATAATTAGGTTTACACATAAAAAATGGGAACTCTCTTTAAATTCAAGTGGCTCCATGGAAGATAAAATAAATATCTAGGAGTTTTGGTCAACTTCATCTAACCCCCCTCTGGATGGCGTTAAAATTTTCCACTGTGGCATTTTACAAGAGACGTTCCTTGGTGACTCCTAGTTTAGAAGATATTTATTTACTGCCAATTTTACTATAAACTTGTGATCTTCCACCTTCTACACTTTTTACTATAATAGAAGAATTTTTGGTAATATTTGCTCCTTGACTGCATGAGAGTAAACTTCTCAAGCCAAAAACGTAGCTTTTCCTACCCAGCATTTGGCCTGTGTGAACATGGTTTCCTTGCTCTTATATGTAAGGGAAAAAAATCTAATACTACATTGCCGACATATATTGGAATCAGCTAGTATTTGAAACCATGTTCTATGCCTTCCTCTCAGCTCCGTAACATGAACAGCCACAAGTATACTATGAATAAAATTTCCTATTGTCAAATAAATTGGTTTAAATCCATGCAAAAACAAACAACCGGACGGAAAATTCCTACAGGGAAACTAAATGATTTGAACACAATTTTAAACTTTGATATATAGTCATCAATAGTCAGGTTTTCCCATAAAAATGCGAGCAACTATCTATTTAAAGTCAAGTGGCTCCATGGAAGGATAAACTAAATTTATGGGTGTTGATGTAAAACAGCCTGGATCGCAATAACCTTCAAATCAAATCTAGGGTTTTAAAATTTGAAATTGAAAAACAAGATAGGATTTCGAGTTTCCACCCCTTACATGGGCTTTCCACCCAAAACTCAAGAGCAAAAACAACTCTAGAATTTAACTGAATAATTTGTGAAATTTTTTTATCATTCAATAATCTAAAAAAGAAGTCTAAAGAGCCTTTTATAGGCTTTACACGAAAGCAGTTCTGGGAAATAGCCGATGCGGTACTAAGCGCCCACATAAAGAAACACCTATTACATCAACTAATTAACATAAAATAAGTCTAAAATAAAACTAGACTAAAATCAAAGGACTGCATTACGCCGCTTCCTGAAATAGACTCGATCAAATCATCCCCTAAGCGGCATGATGTCCTCATCACTTTCCCCCGAGTGGAAAGAACTCGACCCTGTCGAGCGAATGGTGGGAAGTTGTTGCTGACTCTTGACTGTGATAACGCTCCAGTAAGTCGGGGTCAACCTGTCGAAAGTCTTCCTCAGTAATCTAAGAGTTTTCTGAATCAGGTCTTCCTTTCCACTTAATGAGATAGCATCACATTCCTCTATCTCTAGTAGAGACTGATCATCCAAGATAGAATCAATATTTTCTACTGCATGGGATAATTTTGGAGGAAGAGAAGATAGTGGGGGCTCACAGAAGGAAGGTTCTAGGTAGGCCCATCCAGGAATGGATCAAAAGGTTTATCAAAGGTACCTCTACATGAAACCAAGACTTCAACATTAAAAATGCAACTGATGCCAAAGTCCGATAAGAAATCCACAACATAGGCATTTGAATTGATCTTCTTGAAGATTCAGAATCGCCCTGCTCTTCGCGCGTGTAATTTCTCCACAGTTCCTGGAGAAAACCGCTTAGGCCTCATGCAGACCATCACATAATCATTGATATTAAATATCATTAATCTACAATGTAAATCCACAGAAGCTTTATAATCAGCATTATTTTTCATTATCGTCTCTCTGATTTCATGTGGTGCACGTATATGAGATGCAAATGCCGATGCAGAGTGATACCCTAGAATGATGATGAGTCATGAGAATTAAATCAATTGACTGCTTAAATTTAAAGCCAATTACTATTTCAAATGGACTAAGGCCTGTAGTCCTATTGACAGAATTATTGAATGCAAATTCGGGCATAGGCAGAATGAGATCCCAAGTTTTCAAATTTTTCCCAATAAGACACCAAAGAGATTGCCTAAAGTTCAATTGACTATCTCGGTTTGACCATCCGTTTGTGGATGAAAGGCTGTCAAAAATTTCAGTTTGGTGCCTATCTTGCGCGAAAGTGCTTGCCAGAAGTAGCTGACAAACTTAACGTCCCTATCAAACACTATAATTTGGGCAACCCACATTATCAAAGAAAAGGACGGCTACTTAAAGCGCATCGAAAATCTTAGAGCATGGGACGAAGTGAGCCATTTTGAAAAATTGATCAACTACTACTAGGATAGAGTCATGATTTTTCTGCGTCTTTGGTAACCCTAGTATGAAATCTAGGCTCATGTCCTGTCAGGGGCAACTGGACACAGGAAGAGGAGTGTAAGGCCCGACAATCTGCTTTTGTTGTTTGACCAGTTGGCACGTGCGACACTGGCCAACAATCTTAGCGACATCTTTCTTCAAGCTCGGCTAGTAAAACCGGTGTTCAACAGCCTCTATCGTCTTGTTCTGACCGAAATGTCCAACCAGACCTCCAGCATGTATTTCCCAAGAGAGAAAATCCTGAGGGGTGTACGGGGAATACATAGCTTACAGAACCTGAAGAGATAGTCGTCTTGTAACAAAAAGTCGTCCATCTCTCGAATAGAGTCGTCCCGTAACGTTAGCATTCTAAATTGCAGCCACAGCAGCTACATCGGCCGGAAAATTTATCAAGGATGGGGATATATCGGGAACATATCGGGGATATTTTCAAAAATCGGATGTCAAAATCAGACTGTAAATATACATATCTTCTTGTCTAAAATTGCATCTCAATAAGACAATATATGCATAAATTATATAAAGTTACATAAAACATCATACTTATATGTTTAAGATATACTTAACTCGATAACTTGCATTAAGCTTATAAATAAGCTTATAAATACATAATCACTATCCAAGTGTAGAATCTTCACCACATTGTCACATCGTTCGAATTACCCAAATACATAACCTAGAAATTGAGTGTAAAACGCTATATCGGGTCCAAAATCGTCGAAATTGCGGCTGATATATCGGGTCCATGCCGATTTATCGGCAATTTTTAGTGAAAATCGCTATATCGATTTGGATGTGCCAAATCATTGCGGCTAGGTGCCGTAAATGCAATATCGGCGCAATATCGGGGTTATATCGGGGATATTTAGAACACTGCGTAACGTGACATAAATTTCCCCAAAGTCGAGACATAACTCATACTCCTCCCTCAATCTCTTGAACCCAGGAACTTCTGCGCTCATAGCTACCAAAATCATTACATGCCAGCTGAGCGCATCAGCGACCTTGTTCTCAACTCCCGCCTTGTGTTTAAGAACAAATGTGTAATCCTGAAGAAACTCCACCCATTTGATGTGTCTCGCATTTGATCTGAATACAACACGAACTCCTGCGGTAACAAATAATGCCTCCAATAGCGCAAGGCCTGTACAACTGCATAAAATTTCTAGTCATATGTGGAGAATCGATGTCGAGCGTTATTTAATTTTTTGCTGAAATAAGCAATGTGATGGTTCTCTTGACTCAGCACACCATCTATTGTTAGTCTTGATACATCACATGTTACCTCAAACGCCTTCAAAAAGTTAAGAAGACGCATAACAGGAGCTTCAGTCATCATTCTCTTAATTTCTACAAAAAACTTGATGGCGGCAGGAGTCCACTGAAATCACTCTACAAACAGTAGTTATTGGTGCCATAATAGCACTAAAATTTTTTATGGACCGATGATAGAAAGTGATTAACCCGTGAAAACTCCTGACTTTCATAACCGTTCGGGATATGGCCACTCGGTGATTGCTTTCACCTTCTCAGAGTCTGCGAAAACTCCCTCGAATGAAATTAGAAACCCTAAGAAGACAACCCTGTCTACAGAAAGCACACTTCTTTGGATTTACATAAAACTTCTCAGCTTAGAGTGTGCGAAAGACCTGTCTCAGATGGTTCACGTGTTACTCTTGAGTTCGACTATAAATCAGTGTATCATCAAAGTATACTACTATAAATTTATCGACAAATGACCGAAACAATTGTCATCACTCTAATGAAGGTGCTAGGAGTATTGGACAGCCAATGGGCATAACCAACCATTCATAAAGCCCATCTTTGATCTTAAAGGTAGTTTTTTATTCATCCTCTGATCGAATTCTTATTTGGTGATATCCACTCTTTAGGTCAATCTTGGAGAAGATGGTGGCACCTGATATCAATTCCAACATATCATCAAGACGGAGAATGAGAAAATGATACTTAATAGTTATCTTGTTGATGGCGCGGCTATCCACACATATACGCCAGATACCATCCATGTTTGGCACCAAAAGTGCGGGAACTGCGCACGGGCTCAAACTTTCATTGATGAACCCCTTATCAAGTAATTCTTCCACCTGTCGTTGTAACTCTGTGTGCTCAGCAGGGTTCATTCTGTAGTAGGTGAGGCTTGGTATGGTTGATCCTGGGACTAAGTCAATGGCATGTTGAATGTCTCGCATTAGAATCAACTCACCTAGCAGATCTGTTGGGAGAACTTTGAAAAATTCTTCCAGTATCGATTTAATGTGTTCTGAGATCTGCGCCTTCGTTTCTGGCTCAGCTTCTCTAGCCACAAGTGCGTAGGACATCAAACCTTCATTCAATATTTCAATTTAATTGTGGCTAATCAAGTTCACCACCATCTTATCTTTACCATTATCACTCTTCTTTCAAGGAGCTA
This sequence comes from Agave tequilana, assembly GCA_038442645.1. NCBI lineage: Eukaryota > Viridiplantae > Streptophyta > Magnoliopsida > Asparagales > Asparagaceae > Agave > Agave tequilana. The sequence goes on from JAVJIF010014973.1 coordinate 24,300, forward strand.
AGGCAATCATTTTTTCTTTGCTCGTATCAACCTTCTTTCCTGGGGCTGGTGGCATTAGCTTCACTTTCTTGTCGTTATGGATGAACGAGCATTGGTTGGTACATTCATATATGGTCACATCTAAGTCGAAGAACCATGGTCGTCCCAAAATGATATGACCAACATTCATAGGGAGTATGTCACACCACACGTTATCTGTGTACGTGGCAAACTGGATTAGAATTTGACATTTCTCTTGCACATATATGGATGTAGCATCGATCCGTGTTATCTTGTAGGGATTCAGATGCTTTAGTAGTTTCATCCCTAAGGTGGTGCTTAATTTTGATGCAACGACGTTGATGCAACTGTCGCTATCCACTATCACCCTGCAGCTCTTGTTCTTAATTTTTGTGCAGGTTTGGAATATGGGAGACTTTCTCGAGCTGAGCTAATTTGCACCTAATTACTCCTAATCGGGCTATGTCTACACTCGGAATTATGTTCATCACTTTCATAGTTCTAATGCAACCAATGAATTCACACTCCTCGGCAGAGGCATTCGAGCTATCATCCTGCTTCAATGAGAACTTTCACTAAGAGGGTTTTGATTTGACTAGAGCACTGGTTGGCAAGGTGTCTATACCCTTGGCATCTATAGCATTGGGTCTGCGGGTTTACCTTTGATGGTTCACTAGAAGAACCTACTGGTTTGACACTAGATGAACAGGAGGTAGGTTTGCTCGGAGCAGTAAAAGATCGACAAAACTTTGGCTTACTAGTAGCGGTGGTCTTAGAGTTTCCCTAAAATCAGTTCGGTGAAAATAAGATCCTCTAGACTCACCTAAATCGGTGACTTGCCGATACGCCTGCTCTAAAGTCATGCCTCGAGTGATAGTTCTCAGCGGTAATCATCTCTAAAACTGGACTTAAACCTAGATAGGGTCTGTTCAGGAGACTCTTAACTCGATTGTTCCGCACCAATTCAAATATTCATCAAACTTAGCAATGTAATCGGTGGCCGACTTGTTCCTTTGAGTCAATCTATTCCACTTGTCCAGTAATTACCGACTGAATGACGACAGTGGAATGTACTTCAATATAAGCTTCTCTTTCATGCCTTCTCAAGTCTCCACTGGGTCTTCTCTTCTGTACCCCATCATCCTCTCCAGGTTTTCTCAATATTGTCCAGCTTGTCCTGTTAGTTTCATCACGACAAATCGGATTTTCCTAGACCCAATACATGTCATGCCAATGAAAGTAGCGGTCCATGGCCAACTGCCAGTCTATATAAACTTGAGGGTCGAAACGCCCGTCAAAGGAAGGAGCATCGACTTTAACGCTTTTAATATATTGGGCATCAGTGTCAGCAGTATTGTAAGATTGATCTCGCTCTCGTTTGGGTGACATGCTGCCATTTCGAGAATTGTCATCCTCCGTGGCTCTTCTTCCGTTGATTTTTAGCCTATCAAGTCAAGTTGCTAGATTCCTACAATTGATATCAATCTGGTCTCTAACTTCTCGTAGTTGTTGGTCCATCTTTTTCATCTTATCAATGATTGTCTTAAGTGTAACTTGAAGGATAGGGTCCATCGGTGAAGAAGTTTCTCCTATAGAAAAAATTCTACCACTTCTATCAGGCATGCAAGTTCTTAGCTAACCCTAAATGCAAATTATCCTAAAGTGAGATGTATGTTATGCAGGAGGAGTTGGAGATTAAATCAATAATAAATAATACCAACGCTAAGCTATGTAGATTAACACGTGATTAAGAAGATGTAATGTAGAGACAGTGACAAAATTCATATGCTAACACAGTTAATTCCAAATTTGGCCCAGTGATCACAGAATCAAACTAATTTAGTCGCACGGTTAATATCAAGTCAAGTTACCACTCAAGATCAGAATCACACAACTTACTATTTAGTGGGCAGCAGTCAATAGGTTCAACTTTGTGACAGATTAAAAGAGTCAACTGTAAATCACCTAGAAGGGGTGAATAGGTGATGGCTATACTAAATGGCAAATAATGCAGAATAAAAATTTACTTGCTAGCAACCTAGCAAATACCAATCACAACATAAGAAATACTTGCAAATAAGTAAACAATATAAGTGTGCAAGTAAAGAGAGAGTAGAGTGAAGAGAGAAAGAGTAAGCAATCGCAAACACGATGATATGTTTCGAAGTTCGAGTCACTACTTTACGTCCCCACTTTCAACACTATGAAAGATTTTCACTATGACTGATCTCACTAGATCATCAACCGTTACAAGTTCTCACTAGAACTCAATGGACTCACAAGTCCTCTCTCGCGGTGCCGTAGCACCAACACGGAGCTCACTAGCTCACTTGAGGCCGCAACCTCTACAACTTCACAATAGAAAAAAATCGATGATCTTCTCTTGATCACAAAAAGGCTCACAAGCCCAATCCTATAACCAAAATGAGGAGGTGAAACTCTTTGAGATTGTGTAGTGAAAATAGCTTGCAAAGATGTAGAGGGAAGGCTCAAGTTAAAAAATCAAGAATGTGAAATTTTGGCTCAAAAGAAAAACTTTTAAAAAAAGGCTAAAACTTGACTAAATCTTCTTGTAAACTTGTAAAATCTTTTTCTAACTTCTTAAATCATGTTATTGGGTTTTTTCTACAATCCCACTATTTATAGGGATGAAAACATGAGAAACCCAAAAGATTCGTTGGGAAAAGACCCAGAAAAAGACAATGAAATATAGCCGTTGGGAAAAAATCAGAAGGAAATCCTTCAGTCGGTCGACCGGCTAGTCCACCGCCAATGGTCGGATTGGGGATAGCGGTCGACCGTTTCCCAACTAGAGAGCAAAGCTATTTATCGGTCGACCGGGGCGGTCGACTGGACCCAGCCGAGAGCAAAGCTTTTGCAATAGGTCAACCGCACGGCTGACCGAAGTGCACACAATGCACTTTGGTGCATGTTGGCCGATCGCTAGAGCAAATCTGCTCTGCCTATGGTCGACCGGTCGATCGACCGATCTTGGGCAAAAAGCTTGTTATAGAAATCTTTTGGAAACCAATCTTTTTCCGACAAAATAAACTTTGATCTTTAAACACAAAATAGAGTTCTAGGGACTTGATAGAACTAGTGTGTGATCATGAATCAACACAAAACAAAGTTTAAAACTATATTTTGTACAAACACTTTTCTAAATCGAAAATCGATTTTTTCTGAAACTCGTTTTTTCAAAACTTGATCTTGAAAACAGAATAGAGAAATATTTTAAACTCTTTTTAAAGCACTTTAGGAATGTGAAAGATGTGTGTGCGTGTCAATCCCAAAAGAGCTATCAACCTATATCATCTTGATTTTAACAAACGACTATAAATCCTATCTAAAATGCAAAAAGTAAAAATACAAATCTTGATATAGTCTTCTTTTGCAAACTTGATACTTGAGTTTTCTATATGCCTAGGCTCTGGGATCTGCATCTTCTTGGCTTTCAAACGTGTGAGTCTTGTGATAGCCGAAATTACAACAAAGAGTTTAACCTAAAATTTTGTTAAATAAAATTGTTAAAAACATAACGACATATGTTTTGTTATCATCAAAACTAGGGCTAATGGCCTTTGGGCCAACGCCAACTACCTCAATTAAATGACAGAAATAACCAAATAGAATTTTTAAAAATTACCTGGGAGGCGACTGAAGCTCAAACATGTACTTGACTGTCGTAGGCGCGTAGTACTAGTCGTCACGAATCTGCTGCCTCAAAAATAGCTCGATTTGGACGTAAAACAAACTCTGTACGGCCTTCGGAAGCGCTGAGTTGCTTTTGGACTGAGTCAGAACACACTGGGTTGAGTCACTGAGTCGACTCACTGGGTTAACTCAGTGATGACGTCAACACAACGTCAGCTGTGATGTCAGCGGGCACAGGTCGGGTTCTCGCGAGTGCATCGGATCGGGTTCAGTTGATCCGACCCGATTTGATCACCTCAAAATATCTGATTAGGTCGATCGGGCCCAATTAGGGTACATCATTCTCAATCGAGCAAAGTCCGGCCAGAGGGGAGTCTGGGTCTGCGGGACGACGAGATCATGACGGTAGGGACCTCAGTGATGTCTTGGCTTCGAGGTTTCGTGGCTGTGCTGCAGGCGGAGTTGACGCGACGACAAGGGAGGAGGAAGACGGGGGGGATCGGGTTGCCGATGAGGAGAATCAGTCAGAGGTGAAGCTCTGGAGACTCTCTGAGCGCCGACGAGGGCCAAGCGATGATGGCGAACGACCGGAGTGGGCTCGACAACGACGCGGAGTTGGCGAAGTGAATCTTGACCCTAACTGGTCAGATCTCTGGTCAGATCTCAGCGACGGCTTGGCGAAGTGTCGGCGATGATAAAAACAGCAAACTGCTCTGAATAAGATTGGATCCACTCCGTTGACGATGACGTCAAGGATTTGGAGGCTCCGACGAGCCTATGGGAGGGGACGACGCGGCTCTGGAAGTGTCCGCGAAGCCCTCAGAGCACGGAGAGGTTGGAGACAGATTTGATTCGCCTTAGGGGTCTTCGACCAGTGTCGCGCCTCAGGTGCGTCGAAGGCTTAGCTAGCGGCAAGGGAGATGGCTTGAATATGCTCCGTCTGCCCTGATCTGCTCTGATCCACTTCGATCTTCTCTGGCCTGCTCTGTCTACTCTGAACAGTTGTGGTGATTGATGAACGAAGATGGTGATGTTGTTGCTGTCGATCAAAAGTGGGTATGGCACAAGATGGTGAGGTCGATTGGAGATGGATACAGCGGATGTGAGTGGCAGAGAGACTGCCAGCGTAGGAGAAGGGGGAAACCTAGGGTTAGGGTTTCGAAGAGGATCGGGGTGATGAATAGTGTGGGCTTGTAATTCTTTTGGGAATTTCGACCGGATTTCGGTTAAATTTTGCTACAATATATTTTTTTTGATGATTTGGATCTAGTGTTTTTTTGTAGAGGAAGAAGAGAAATGTTGGAGAAAAAAATGAAGAACTTGAAAGGGATTGAAACCAGATGCTCTGATATCAAATTAATGTAAACAGCCTGGATCGCAATAACCTTCAAATCAAATATAGGATTTTTAAAATTTGAAATTGAAAAACAAGATAGGATTTCGAGTTTTCACCCCTTGCATGGATTTCCCACCCAGAACTCAAGAGCATAACAACTCTAGAATTTAACTGGATAATTTATGAAATTTTTAATCATTAAATAATCTAAAAGAGATGTCCAGGGAGCCTTTTATAGGCTTTACAAGAAAATAGCTTGGAAAATAACCGATGTGGTACTAAGCGCCCACATAAAGAAACACATACTACAACAGCTAATTAATATAAAATAATTCTAAAATAAAACTAGACTAAAACACAAAGACTGCATTACGCTACTTCTAAAGTAGACTCGATCGAATCGTCCACTAAGCAGCGTGATGTCCTCATCAAGTGTAACGTGCAAATACCACGATATTCATATCCACTCTGTTTAAAAAGTGAATACTTATCAAACGGGTATTAAACAGACTCAAATATTAATTACTACTATCCATCTTCGCATGACTATCCATATCTGCTACGATGCAGACACAAAATGGATTTAGATAAATTTTGGAAATCTATTTCCAACGTGTTTTTTCTTTATAGATTATTGTTTATGTTTATGAGCTAGCAGCTCATTTATAAATTGAATTTGTGAGAGGTAATAGTAGTGAGGTCTTAACTACATTTTCATCTCATTATACCTTACTTTTATGAATGGATTTTCAACTAATAAACAATAATTTCTTTTATTATAGACTCATCGAAATTGATACTTATAGTACCAAGTTCAAGCGATGTATTACTAATTTAGAAACGAAAAGAACTTATACAATAATTATATATCATTTTATTTCATATATTTAGTAGTAAAATATAGAGACAATATATATTATTTAGAAGCTATGCGGATATTAAATGGAGCGGATACCACAATATCTATATCTGCTCCATTTATGAGCGGATATTAAACGAAAGGATACTAATATGTACCCTCTTAAATAGATGAGGATACGAAGCGGAATCAGATATTTCAGATATCCATTTACACCCCTAACTAAATTTCTCAGAGTTGTTGTCAACTTCGTCTCACCCCACTCTGAATTGGTGTAAATTGTTGACGGTGGCATTTTACAAGAGAGGTTCTGATGTAAAACGGAGGATCGTAATCACCTTCAAACTACAATTTGAGAACTAAGATTTTGACAAGAAAATAGAAAAGAGATATTAGGGTTGACATAGAACCGGATAAATTTTGACTTCACACCCTTTACACCACGGGCTTGACACCTCAATCTCAAAAACTTTCATGCTCAAGAAATATAACTAGAAGATGTCAATTATTATTGTCTACCGAATAAAAGGTATTGAGGCATATTTATAGGCTTTACAAAAAAGACTTGCTCAGATATACCCGATGTGGTACTAAAATATAATAAAAGCAACAATTAGACTAAAAAATAAATTAAGGCAATAGAAGACAACTGGCACTTGTGTTATATTCCCATCATTTCCCCCGGGGTGAGAAAAACTCGGCCCTTTCGAGTGAGGACTCCTCTCCCGAAGTATCTCAATCGGGCCAAGGTAGTAGTCGTGGCAGCAGTACTAGTGCATCACATCGAGACCAAGATGGTGAAAGTGGAACTAATTCCAATGACAGACCGGCCGCAGTCAATGGTAGCTCGGGCAAGATATGTGCAGCATAGTAAGGCAACTCAACTCTACTGGAAACTAACTCACATACCAAGGCACCAATCTCTTGAACATGTCTCCTGTAGAAAGATCTACAATGAGTCGTACATGTCAGGCAACTTCAAGAAAAATGAGGCCTCAAATCTGTCAAAGGTGGTACTAGCTCCAAGGTAGGCTCTGCTGGAAGATCTACAAGGTCTCATTAGGGAATTTTTCAACTTTAGTGAACCAAGAGAAAATCTCTTCTTGCAGTGCACCAACTTAGTAACAAGTTCTGGCCCTGGCCTGGCTTATCATCAACTTCTGGCACTGGTTCTGGATCTTCGACATCATCTTGCTTTCTAGAATCTTCACCATGCCAGCAAGCATCTCCTTACATTTAGTGACTAGATCACTAAATTATGGGCTCTCGAGGTGTGGAGCATACCAAGTACGAAGTTCTTGTAAGACCAACCAATCTCGACAGTTGATATGATTGCCTTCTCACTGACAATAAGGTTCTCAAGTCAGCTTCATTTAGGGATAGAGACACTTCTGCTCAGGTGTCAAGGAGAAATATCTGAAGAAATCTTCCAAATGATTTTCTCACTTTTCATATCCATCATAATCATAGAAATCCCGAAAATATGGGAGAACTGCATACATGTCCCTTTCAACTTCCTTTTCATCACAATTAGTATGCATGTATTTCCCATAAAAGTAAAACCCCATGAACGAAATTCAGTGCATAAAGATCAGAGGTTACCTCAGAATCTCAGTGGCTCGAACTGGACTCAAATCGGGCTGAAAATATGGCCTGAAATGCTAATTTTCTACTGCAGGGACAATACCGGTACCAAATACGGGCTCCCTGAGGTCGTATCTGCAGCTAGAGTGCTACAAATTCTCTTCAATGACTCAAGGGCTCAGTCACGAACCCAATGCTTCGAACATAACTCGAAACGAACTCCGAAAGGGTGAGAAATGACCTTTGGACTGTTGTGCACTGCTGCTGGCCTGAGTTGGCACAATCGACTTAGTGAGTTGACTCACCAAGTTTACTCACTGAGTTGGCTCGTCTGAGTGCGAACGGGTCGGTCTGGGTTGCAACGGGTCAGGTCTTAGCGGGTTTAGCCACTCAACCCAACAATCCAATTTAATTGCATTCGGATCGAGTTTAGTTGAGTTAATGGATCCGACCCACAACTAAACCTAACTGACTAATCACTTAACGGGTCGAGTCGGGTTCAAAACAAACCCAATAGCATCCAAATAAAACCACCCAACTCTTCACCTTTCTCTCACCAGCAACCGACAGGGGTTTTCTGGCGGCGGCGAAGCACAAGCGAGTAGTCGGGCTCCAGCGAGACCGCGACGACGACGATAAGGCTCCGACAAAGTCATGGTGAGGCAGGGAAGGCCCGGCGAGGCTTGGCTGACATCAGTGACACTCAGAGGAGCTCTCATCTAGTGTCGACGAGATTTATGGCGTCGAGAAGGAAGAGGTGGCTGCGGCGACTTGGATCTGACGGCGAAGATCTTGAAGGAGGTGGAGATGACGAAGCTTCGATTTCATCGGCGGGAAGATAGTGGCGATGATGATGGAAGCGGTGGATGAGGTTGAGGAGGTTGCGGTGACAGGGGGCTGGGTGGGAAGGAGGAAGAAGAAAAGGATGGTGATGAAGAAGATGGGAGGATCACGGAAAAGGTGGGAAATTTTGAGGGGATCGTGGCTCGTTGGCGTGACGCGATGAGGGGAGAGAGGAGGGGGATCTAGGAATGATGGTGTAGTGGCGGTTGTGCAAGGGCGAGGTTGAGAAGCAGATGGTGTAGATGATGGTGATGTTGGTGGATGGTGGTGGCGGAGATGATTGGTGGGAGCGAAGGAACGTGGTGGCAGGTGGCAGAGAGGCAGGCGGCGGCAGGAAACCCTAGGGTTAGGGTTTTCAAGTTGGGGAATGGGGGGAAGGGAAGGAAGATGAACAGCTGTAATTTTTTTTGAATTTCTCTGTGACGTGAGAGGTGGAAGAAGATGAACAGGGAGAAGTGGAAATTTCATGGATTTTTGTGAATTTTTTAGGAAATTTTGCTACAGTATTTTTTAATCTGATTTTGGATTTGTTTTAAATATAAAGTTTCAGACTAAGACTAGAGTTCTAGAAGGGAAAATTTTGAAGGGGGTTCGAGCCTAAGCTCTGATACCAAACTGATATAAACGGGAGGATCGCAATCACCTTCAAACTAAAATTTGAGAACTAGAATTTTGATAAGAAAATAGAAAAAAGAAAATTAGGGTTTAGAGATAAAATCGGATAAATTTGGGTTCCGCATCCCTTGCACCACAAGCTTCACACCACCTACGCCACAGGCTTCACACCCCAATCTCAAAAGCTCTCATAGCTCAAGAAATATAAACTGAAAGATGTTAATTTATTCATTGCCTACCGAATAAAAGGTACTGAGGTCTCTTTATAGGTTTTACAAATAAGACACTACTCGGATATAACCGATGTGGTACTAAAACACAATAAAAGCAATAGCTAAACTAAAAAATAAACTAAGGCAATAGAAGACAACTAGTACTTGTGTGATGTCCCCATCAGGTTCCTTGGTGACTCCTAGTTTAGAAGATATTCTTTGTACAATGATAATTTTACTATAAGCTTATGATCTTCCCCCTTCTAGACTTTTCACTATAGTAGAAGAATTTTGGGAATAGATGCTCCTTGACTGCATGAAAAACCAAAAAAATGTAGTTTTTCTGATACGTCAATTAGCCTATGAATTATATGGAAAAAAAACACTCCTGGAATATGGTTTCCTAGCAATTGACCTATAGATTTTATGGCAAAATCCCTCCTGAAACATGGTTTCCTTGACCAAGAATTAAGCACCAATCTGAGGGTTGAAAGAAGGTTGTAATATTTTGTGTAATACCTTTCTAAATCTAGAGTTGTTTCCATAGAAGACACTATGGGGATAAAAATTAAACCATTGTGTTATAGCTTAACGTAAGTCAAATAAGGGCCTGTTTGATTAAGGGTGGAAATGAGGAGGTGAGGAAGTAGTAATAGTTCCCTTTGGAACTTGAAAATTTGTTAGTAAGTTTTCTGGTGTTTGGATGTTATTAAGAAGTGTGGTTTAAAAAATATTATGTCTTTTCTGGTATTTGCATGGTAATATGAAAGTGGAAGAGGAAAAGTTGACCACAAAGTTGACCGCAGAATAATATTAAAATAAAAATTAATTAAGAAAAATTAAAAATGAACTGTGTAAGTAGAATATAAGTGAGATTTACATGATCAAAAAATTAACTGGTTTGTACTACAACTTATTACAAATGAGATTTACATGACCACAAAATTAACTGTAGCACCCTACAAGTGAGAAAATGGCTGTGTAAAAGAGAGAAGAGAAAAGAAAGAGGTTTTCTTATTTTTCTTTTCTGGTATTTGGATAGATAGGGAAGTGAGCAATTATACTTCCTCGTTTCCTTACTTCCGCCCACTCCTCGCAACCAAACACGCCCTAAGATGGAACAAGACGTCAACAGTTGATATCACAGTCTTTAAAGAAAAGGATAGTCCTGAATATTATAAAGTTTGTTAAAGAGATCATGTGATAGTTCAATAGTTGATAGAAGGCCAAATAAAAACATAGTTGGCAAGAGAAAATTGTCTTCAGAATTCCAGAAGCAAGAGCAAAGTTCCCTTACACCTTTCATCTTTTAGACCCCTTCTTCTCTTCTCTCAATAAGAAGGTTGCACATGTAACCAAAACCAAAGAAGGGTTGCACAAGCGTCAAAAATTACAAGGCATCTCCCAGTAAGTTTCCAAAGGCATGGCATAGGCTTCTTCCTTCAAACCACCATGCTTACCTCACCATTTTTATGTCGAAATGACTGCTATCAGGTGAACACCAACTTATACTTGTCGGTTGGATGAACTCCAGGCTCTGAGGGAAAATATCTTTTTCTTGACAGTTGGATGCACTCCAATTTTGATGCGTCACTTCACCTTTGAAGGAAACACTTATACTATAATTCTGGATGCGCTCCAATAACCTTTCTATCTGGACTAGGGCTAGGAGAATTCGCAACCAGCATCACAGGCTCTCTCTTGATCCTAATCCTAGTAAGAATTACTTGGATTGGGATTTCACGATTACCCAGCATAGTTTGAACTGAAAGTAGGGCATCCATTCTTAGAAGTAATCCACTATTAGCTGCCGACCATTATTTGAGTTTAAACTACTTTTATTTGGCATAATGTACCTTTGCAAATTGCAACCCCTAGAATAAAGACCACGATTTGAAAACATATCCCCCTAGCTTACCAAGTAGGAAGGAGTCCCACAACCCCTCAATCACTAAAAATCTACTTTTCTTTTGCTCTTCAACTCATCCGTTACATCTCTCCATTCTATCCTCTACTAGAAGACTTCACTTAAATAGGTTTCCTTCAATCGTTGTGTACTGAGTCTACTGACTAGTGGTTGGCTATCCTGAAAAGGAACTAAAATGTATAATTAGAAGTACATCCTGATAGCCTGGCCATGAAAGAGGATGTCAACAGATGTCCCTCTTTAAAAAGCATAACTGCTGTTCAAGAAGGACCATAAAAGATTATGCTCCTTGTCAACAGATGTCCCTCTTTAAAAAGCATAACTGTTGTTCAAGAAGGACCATAAAAAGATTATGCTCCTTAAAGAGGGACATCTGTTGACATCCTCTTTCATGGCCAGGCTATCAGGATGTACTTTAATTATACATTTTAATTCCTTTTCAGGATAGCCAATCAATAATCAGTTCACTACATAAGGATCAGGGTGCCACCATTGAAACCTAAGATGGGGCTATCATCTAAATCTGTGCAGTTACCCAAGACGCAACAGACCACCAGTCGAGGAGTCGCGCTATTTGGTCAATGCATCATGCAAACTCCACTAGAAAACTCCCCAACTTAACCCTTAATCCTTTCTATATTCTTCTCCCAAATATTAAAGAATATGGAAGTTTATCCTCAACAGTCTAATACTTGGACCAAGACGGGTGAATTTTTAGATTACAGAAGTCGTTACCACTTTTTCCACTTCAACAATTCTCTCTTCTCCTTTCGCTTCCCTCCTTTAGGTTCAACTTCTTAAATTTCCATTCATTGCACCTACCATGTTTCACACTTGCCCTCGCGTGGTTGTTGCTCCTCTGGTGTGTATGGGACACCAAATACCTACACGGTGAGTATTAGATTTAGTTGTCTCGCATTTTTAATCATGCAATAACAGTGTTACATAATATTTCATTGATTTTAGCTCTCTTTTCTTTCCAGGAGTACTTTGAATCTAGTAGGAAATGAACCTTTTGGGCTTGTGTTGCGGACCTCCTTTCTCCTGTAGGCAACTTTTTTCGGTGGATTAGGTGGCGATCACATTATGTCAGAGGAGAAGAGTGGCTGACATTCACCAACTAAAATCTACTCTCAGTGCCTGTTCTTGGTGATGTCCACAGTTATCCACTCAGTACTTATCCTAAATGGACGGCTATATTTGATCGTGCAAAACTGTCAAGAAAGCAAGGAGTAATGCCTATTTGTTGGAGATTTTGGAGTTATGATTAGATCTTCATATCAACCACATTGGAACATGACGAGTCAAATAATTGTGCTAAACTTCTTCCTAGGAAAGTTAAGGGCATGATCAAAAATGTTTTGAATACAATGGAAATAACTTCAAAAATCAAAATACAGTCATAACTATCATTGACTCCTTGTCAAGTGCGCAGAAAAAACTGCTAGTGAAAGTAATGGATTTGGTGTGTACCAAGAATTTGTAGAACCATGCATGCCTACGGCAAGGTGTCTAACCGAACAGGATCAATGCACTTCCAGCATGAAAAGGAAAAAAGGGGAGGGGAAAGAGTTATTATGGTGGCACTGTTCACATTAGCAGTGCCCATAGTAGTAATTTTTTATTACTATAGGTCTAAATTTTCTGCAAGTAGTTATCCACAGTCTCAGTTCACGATTCTATTTAAGTAGGTTAGATGTCCTCCTTTTCTCGATTGGGCTTTCTAACCTATGATTGAAATATTGAAAGAAAACCGAAAATAAATGAGGTTAAAAGACAGGAAAGAAAATTTACACCTTCCAAACTAAGGTTTACACCAAACGTTGCACCACACAACTCCAATCAGAAAAGACTTTAATCTCTTGAAAGCAGATAGAATTTACCTAAAAATCTGCATAACATAATAACGGAAACCCTAATACACAGGTATAGGGTTGGTTTTGATCTCAATGACTGAATCCCCCTCACAACTTAAAACAATGATAATAAACTGAATACAACCAAATAAATATCAACTACTCAAAATATAAACGTAACTCAAAATCTAATTACTAACTAGTCATGACTATGGCAACCATAATACATGCATATACTTGACTAGTTTTCACTCTAATGACTAAAATGCCCTTCACAGATTAAATCAAAGCTTAAACAATGATAATAAGCTGAATAAAAACCAAATAAATACCAACTAATCAAGACACAGATGTAACTCAAACACTAGTAACTAATTAATCATGACTTCACTAACTAGAGAAAAGGGTAAAACTGATGTTCTGGAGGAATGAGACTTCGACTGATCTGCTTCCCCTCCAAATTTATCCACTCTTAAATTGAATCCAAGAAGTCGTTCCTAATCACTTTTATTCAATAAGCTAGGTGATGCAGACATCCAGCTATGACCTTGGCGCGTTTATCATCGTTGGAGAAGACGTGTCGTATCCTTGTCGCTCGAGTGGTCTATGAGTAGCTGTGTAGTTTTTTATTGTATTTGGATTTGATTTTGTTGCTTTTGATTCAGTTTGTATTTAGTCCCACATCGGATAGGAATTTTCTTCTCTATTCTTGTGAAGTCTTAAAAGCTCTTCTACTAATGAATGAATGCATGCTGAATTTTTTTTAAAAAATTGTATTTGTTAGTGATTGATCTCTCTCTCAAATTCTCACTTAGGGGTTTGAAACCATAGAGAAATCATAGTTTAGGAGTGTGAAACCCTAAATAGTTTATCCCATCCCGCTTCAAAACCCTATCCTTTCCCAAAACTCTAGAAAAACGTTGTTCAAAGATTCCACAAAAATCCCCAAAAAAATCATAAATTTACTATTCTTCATCTCCACTCTTCCCTTCCTCTTTCTCCTATACAAACCCTAACCCTAACCCTAGCCAAGTCCCCATCATTTCCTCCTCGCGACCACCACCCCACTGCCAACCTCACGCCACCTGCATCCACCACCCACCTCCTCCGCCCGCCTCGCTCCACCACTGCACCCGCCGCCTTCCTCTTCTCCCTTGTGCGTACCTTCCCCTTCCTCCCCTGCCCACGTTGCTGCCCTCTCTCCCCACTGCTACTCTCGCCTCCCTCCCCTCACCTGCATCTCCAATTCCCTCTCCTTCCCCTCACCTTCTGCTCTCGTTGTTGTGCTACCACACTGCCACCCCTCCTCTCCCCCATCTCCTCGCTGTCGCTCCCGTCACCACAGCGACCGCCGCCCCGCCTCCCTCCTTTCTCTTCCTCCCACTGCCAATGTTCCCCCCATGACCTCTCCGCCGCCTCACTCCTTCCTCTCCCCGGCTGCTGCCGTGCGAAGATCAAGGGTTGAATCAACTCGGGTTCATAATAGAACCCAACCCAACCCGCTATCACTTCAAACATGAATCCTACAACACTGATTTAGGTTCAAGTTCTCAGACACGCTACAAATCCGACCCATTCTACACGACCCGCTTTGTTAGCAAAACCCTATCCGCAGTTACAGTGCAGACCCAGACCCGACCAGACCCGCAGTTATAGTTGTCAAGGTTCAAAGTCTCGATAGAGTCGCTTTTAACTCGGCCGGGTTGTCTCAGGAACGATCACCGTTAATCGGAGAACGAGACGTGAATCGATCTTCGTGGAAAAATAAACTGACTCGGGACCGACTCGGGTATGACTCGGCCGAGTCCCGATACGACTCGAATGGACTCGATCGAGTTAACCAAGTCGAGACCGAGTTGGGTTAAAAAAAGGAAAAACAAAAAAAAAACTCTTACCTGATCTGAAATTAGGGCTCGTCTGCCCTCTCGCCGTCGTCACCTGCCAGCTCATCGTCGCCGCCCATCGTCGTTCGTAATCACCTGGTAAGCCTCTGTCCGATCCTCTTTCTTTCTCCCTATGGTTCAAAGTCACGGGCTCGGTCGCTGATCCGTGGGAACCGAGACGCATCGGTAGCGCTTTCTCGGATCGGTCCCGGGCGATACGTGCAAAACGCTATATAAAAAGCGCAAAAATTCTGAAAAAATCACGACAAATCTTAAAAAATTGTAGACATCAATTTCTATATATCATATGTCTAAAACAAGTTTGTTTCAGACCCTGTTTTAAATATCGGCCGAGTCGGCCGAGATATCGTCCAATATCTCTATTTTTGCATGTTGCCGATACGATATGAGAAAATCATTCACCATATCTTTTGCAGCAAAAACTGACCGATATTTGAAATATCCGCTGATAAATTGCCGGATATCGGCTGATAAATCACCCAATATATCACCTGATTTGAAATAACTTATTTATTGCACGACTGTGTGCAAATGTACATTATTTTTTTTACTATCTTTGCATGCATATTAAATTATTTTTATTAGGTAGATGATGTCTATGACACTAAACCAACTTTTAGTTATCAATATTTTATTATATATTGTGTCCGATATGAATGTCCAATATGCACGCGTATCCCCGATATCTCCCCCGATATTCAATATCAGATATGAAAAACCCCCATCCGATACGATCCCGATATCCGATATTTAGAACCTTGGTTTCAGGGATAATTAAAAAATATGATGATTTCAGGGAGATATATTTAAGAAATATGAAGATTTAGGGGGTATATATAAGAAAATCCAAAAAAATAAAAAAAGTAAAAAGATAAGCTGAGAGATAGAGAGATCAGATCTGATCATCTCATGATTCAAAGTTGCGGTCTCGGCCGACACCGAGAAGAATTGGTCTCAGCGACTCGGATCAAACTCGGATGATACGCGCAAAACGCTACATAGAAAGCTCAAAAAATTATGAAAAAATCATGACAAATCGTAAAAAAAATATAGATATCTAAATTCATGCATCACATATCTAAAACAAATTTGTTTTGAGAGAATAATGGGGAAATATGATGATTTAAGAGTAAATTCAGAAATATAACAGATTTGAGGGGGTAAATATAAAAAAAACCCAAAAATTTAAAAAACAAAAAAAAAGAAAAGGATAAAGGAGAGAGAGATCGGGTGAGATAACCCGATCTCTCCCTTTTTCTGGCTCTATCTCCCTCTCTCTCGTCCTTCTCCCTCTCCCTCTCCCTCGTCTCCCTCCCTCTCGTCTCCCCTCTCCTTCTCTATCTGTCTCTCTCCTCTCTCTCGCGGCGGTGGGCAGGAGTAGGCGGCGAAGGCGGGAGAGAGATCGGGCAGCGCAGATGGTGACGGCAAGCAAGCAGGCAGGCAGCGAAGGCAAGGGAGCCCTAGATCCCATGTAAGTTTGATTTCTTTAATCAAATCACCCTTGACTCAGAGATGACTCAGCCGAATCTGCCGAGTCAGTCCGAGTCATATCGTGACTCAGCCGATTCGGCCGAGTCATATCCGACTCGGCCGAGTCTTTGAACCGTAGATCATCTTTCTGGCTCTCTCCTCTCTCGTTCCCTCTACCTCTCTCCCCTTCTGATCTCTCTTTGTCGCTATCCCCCTTCCTCTGCTACTCTAAGAGTGGAGGGAGGGGGGAGGGAGAGATTGATTGAGAGACAGAGGGGGAGAGAAAGAGAGACAAGGAGACAGATCAGGCGGGCAGGTAGCGGGCGGGTCGGCGGGCATGCGGCGGGCGAGTCCTAGATCCAGGTAAGTTTGGTTTGTTTTTTTCTTTTTTATAAATCGACTCGGGGCCGACTCGGGTATAAATCGGTCGGCCGAGTCAACCCGATTCGTATCGAGACTCGGCCGAGTCGATTGGGTAACAGTCCCAAATTTCATAAATCCTCAATTAACATAACATTCTATTAAACTGATAGATTATCATAATCATCTCCAAATCTTTAAAAATTTCGGCAACACTTCCTTTGTAAATACTGATATGCCTAAATATACAATTCAATCCACATTAATTTCGGCTAACATCAGCCTACTTATTCTCAATCCAAACATATAATCCAAAGTCAAAAATCGCCCATGCAATTATAATAATATTTGACTCACGACGGCCTACTTATATGAAAACAAAAGAATCATATGCTCGAGAGTACCCCTCTCGGCATCCAGAATATCCTTTCGGCATCCACAACATAACATCAAATTATCTATAAGTCGAACTCATCAAGATCATAGCCATCTAACTATACTATAAATAATATCAATAAGATTGTAAACATACACAATATGAAGTTTTACAAATACAATTACAACTCTAAATCTTCTCTATACAATAGAATTTTCAACGAAGCGCTTGAAATCTTAAATTGGGTCTTCGTCTCACCATGACCTGAAAACATAATAATCTGTAGGGGTGAGCTCAACAGCTCAGTGAGGAGAGTAAAAAGGAGATCAAGAAAATGATATACATGTCAAAGTAAAAGGAAGCATGTTTTTCTTCAAATGTCAAGGCGAATATGGATAAAGAAAAGAAATAATTATATCAAGGTAAACAATCAACCCTACTATCTCTATGATTTGCCAAAATGACTTGACTCCTTCAGTCAATGACTCTACAACTTAAATCTTTACACTATAATTTACAGGGTTTATGAGTTGTATCGAATACTTTACTTTAGTGACTTAATTTTTTACCGAATTCATTTCATGTGTACATAATAGATACACTATACACGACGGTTCACCAATCACAATAAGTTAATCCAGATAATATATATATCACACAACATACTTATATGTTGTATATCGTATTACCCTTCAAGTACTGCATTGATTAACTCATACACTTTCACCCAACATATAATATTTCATTATCTCTTATAATAAAGCAGAGTTTTACAGTCCTGCATAAAGGACAAGCATACAACACTATTCAATTTGAATTAACACGTCCTATTTTAGGACACACGACCCATCTCATACCCCGTCTTCACATATACCAGCTCCCGCTGGCCTATAATAAAGCAAAGTTTCACAATCCTGCATAAAGGACAAGCATACAACACTATTCAATTTGAATAAGCGCATCTTACTTTATGACACACGACCCATCTCATACCCTGTCTTCACACCTACTAGCTCCCGCCG
Organism: Agave tequilana; assembly: GCA_038442645.1. Classification (NCBI taxonomy): domain Eukaryota; kingdom Viridiplantae; phylum Streptophyta; class Magnoliopsida; order Asparagales; family Asparagaceae; genus Agave; species Agave tequilana. The sequence continues at coordinate 42,318 of JAVJIF010014973.1, forward strand.
GCCCTTTCCTTCATTTAACAACACATAATGTCATACTCCGTCTTTACACCTACCAGCTCTCACTAGCCCCTTCCTTCAAAATATATGTATAAAAAACAACAATGTCTTTTTCCCTCCCACCGGCTCCCGCCGGCCCCTTCCTTCATATGCATAAAAATAACACGACATGCACACACATTACATACACATCAACTATCAAGGTAACACGCACAATGTCAATTGCATTGTGATATACTTTTTTCAATCACCAATCATGTGATTGATATATTACACACGATCAAGTTCATGTAATTTTCTATTACATGCACGCATTCAGACATAAATATCACTTACATTTATCATTCATTTAACGACGCATCAAATAATTAATTACATTCTCAGTGCTTGTCCTGGTGATATGATTAGTTCTTTTAACTAGTTATGATTCTTATTCACATATTAGGTATTTGGTGCATGAAATTGACTACGCTGCTTATCCATGACCAAAATCTTAGCATACTTTGAAGTTAATAATAGTCCACTAGATTCACACTTACACGCATCATTTATTTTAGTAGGACTGTTACTTGAAAACGAGAGTACATACTTTACTAGTCATCAAGCATATCAATCAGCAAACCATCATCAACAAGTTATCAGTTGTATATAGTTATATTATATATCACAATTGTATATGTATATGTGTTATACAATTAACTGTATCCATAGCAATTAGGTAATAATCATAATCGACATATATCGGTTAGATCATTGGTATATTAATTGATGATTGTAACACAGTCCATGTTCATATCTATTTAGTATCATACTAGAGCACAAACTAGCCCGTTGCCCTATGATCGGACACTCATATCGTACAATTTAGAGATTTAGGGTTAATTGAGTTTGAATTAACTAGTAGTGAAACCCATCACTGGGTATTCTAGTTTACGTACTTTATTTTTATAAATCCATGACATCCACTATTCAAAGTAGTCCATGTTCTTAGTTTAATATATATTACTCTAGAAGAGATATCGATTATCCAGTATCGGTATAGCAACATTTATTATGGTTAGTTTGATATCAATATCCACTGACTTCTGATTTTGGTTACCATTCCCAACAAGGTTCAATTCCATGGTTCACGGTTAGTTACAGTTTTACTTATTATCACCTTAGTTATCTCATAAATTTCTGAATTTCATTTGCAATAATTTATTATGTTCGATTTTTGCTATATGGTAACTTGCCTCATCAGACTACGGTAAGTTCCTAATTTTATTCATACTAAAACTAACATTAAAAAAATAGATAATTATTACACCAACTAATTTACTTCTCACCATGAGGTACTTCCATTTAAGTTCCCTCTTTGCTATCACACCAAGCTATGCAGGTCAGATTTTATATGTTTGGTCTAAAATATGGACTTAGTTTGCATTAAAGGGATTACATGCTAGTAAGATGTTTTAGACCAATATGTGGGATATATCTTACACCACTAGAATTCAAGGAGTCGAACTCAGAAAGAGATCAACAACTTCTGTATAATCAACCTTCTCCTTCTGATCAACACAGGAGACTATGATATAAGCTGAATATAATATCTATACACTCCAACCTTTCCCTAAATTGGAACCGGTAAAAGGTGAATGAATTAATTTCATCGATAATATCCAAATAGATTTCTTAAATCTGTCGATTCAATAGTAGAAATAGCTTAGTTTAATTACCAATGATTCAACAATTTAAGTCAGCATGTTTTTTTTTGAACGTTTTATTCTCTCAGTAAAAAGCAAATCGGGAGTATAATAAAAACATTCGTATAAATCGACGTCGAACAGTTGACCCATTATATGAGGTGCTTCACTGTGCCAAGCATCACACCTACCCCTGGAGGAACCTAATATTATTTGCACTGTGAAAAGTTTCTTCTAACAATTCCAATGACCAATGACTTGACTCAATATCAGGGACGAAACCAATCTGTTCGTCAACTCAATCAACTTGGCTATCCTCCTTATTCTTTAAAATGTCCAACCTAACCCCTTTCACCTTCAACCCATCTCATCACACATTAACTATTTATAAAATAAAACTGGTTTAAGCTTGTACACTAGGGCCCTTTTTTATTCTACATCAAGAAGAATACATTTCCGACTTATCGAGAACTAGAAGTAACTAATGATTTATACAAGCTATTCATATCTCATCAAAAGACTATTCCTTATTAATTGTGTTTAGTATCAATTAGTTCTTTGGGTACATGATCCTTAGACATGAACTTGCTGCTTAAAAACCTTTCGTGGCTTAGTTTTTTCGGACAACTAATGACGTTTTATAATAACTTTCATTTTACATATTGAAATAGAATAAGAAAAGATTTATTAGAAACTAGACTTCACTACCTTTCCAATGATATATTACATGACAAGTTTTATTTAACTAAACTGCTCCAAATATTCAAAAACTCATTAGCTGTGAATGAGTTCTGCAGCACGACAGTTTTGACTAACATGCAATGTTTCAGTCATAATTTAATGTACAGGTATCCAATAAGGACATGGTATGAACCATTGAAAAGTAGACTCGATTGTCTTTCCAACGGTATATAATACGATACTATTTAACTCTAACATACTGATGAACTGAGCCCAATTTTACAGGTTATTCTATTTAACAGATTTCTGCACCTATAAGGAAGATTCACTATTTTACTCAAAATAATTGTTTTATATAAAAATTTTACAAGAAAATATAGGGGAAATATAGATTGAAGACTCCCTTAGATGATACACGTTGATCAATACATATTCATGAGAATTTCTCTGAAATTTTCAAAATTAATAAAAAACTAGGATCAAGATAAGATTTTCCTCACATAGTCAAGAATCACTAAGAATGGGTCAAGCTCTAGGCATAGACGAATAAAAATCTGAAATTAGAACTAATTCTGAGATTTATTCTAGATCTAAAAAAAATTCTAAATCAAACATGAATGAAGATGGAAGATAACCCTCACCTATGGTTCCTCCTCTTCAAAGTCGTCGCGTCTCCACTTTGCTGTCAATGTCATTGCTGGCCATCACCAATAAAAAGAGAGGGAAAAGAATTAGGAAGAGAGACCAATAAAGACAAGTTAGGGTTTTGATCAACTTACCAAGAAAAAAAGCGGTGTGAGAGTAAAGAAGCAACCCCAAAAAGGGTGTTGCCCCTCCTACCCTAACCGTCGCCGGCGGCCCCCCGGCGCCGCCGCCAGCACCGCACGCGGCCTGAGTTTGGCCGAGGCGCGCGGCGCACCCGCCCCAGCCTCCTGCTGGGTGCGCCACCACTTCTACGGAGGGGAGAAGAGGGAAAGGGTTAGGGGGAGAGAGGATTTGAGAGAGAGATCTAGGTTTTAGGGATTGGGGGAGGTAAAAGTGAGACTTATTTCAGCCCTAGAAAATGAAGGAGAAAGATGAGAAATTTCTCTCCTTATTTTACACAAAAACCCCTCTTAAATTTATTATTATTCTTATAATATCTTTTTCATCTTTCTCATTAAGCCACATGTCCCTACTCATGTCACATGTCTCCATCATTCCCAAGCAAAATCCCAACCATCCATCTACTCACCTCATGCATACCTACCCCTCTCCACTAAATCCTTCTCAAAATAAAATTATGGTATTTTTCTTAGTATTTAATTGTATTATCTTGTATTTACACAATATACCAACACATCCATGTAATGTATATATTTACACACACATATATACTCCATATCCATATATACATGCCAAAATATTCATACATCTTCAAATTTCCCCCAATAATCAAAATTAAAATAAATAAAATATAAATAAAAATTCTATTTTGCACAAAACACGTTCAATCATCGTCTCAAATAATTCTGTCTAATCACGTTAATCAAATATTAGGATATAAATTTAGAATTTTAAATGATCGGGGTGTTACAGATCGAGTCATACCTGAGTTACCCCAAGTCGATTTATTTCCTCCATATTAATCGACTCGCGTCTCGTTCTCGGATCGACGGTGACCGTTCCGAAGACAACTCGGTCAAGTCAAGAGCGACTCGGCCGAGGCTTGGAACCCTGCTTTCCTGTCTCCTTTGTCTCTCCTTTCTCTTCTCCTCTGTCTCCTCCCTCTCCCTCCCTCTCCCCTCTGTCTCTCTCGCTCTCCCTCTCTGTTCTGATCTCTCTCTCAATCAATAGAGATCAGGACAGAGAGTGAGGGGAGGGGAGGGGAGGGGAGGGTGAGAGAGGGAAGGCGAGGGAGGAGAGAGATCGGGTGAGAGAAAGGGAGAAATATCAGAGGGAGGGAGAGAAAGGAAAGAGAGCCAGAGGGATCGGTCTCTCTGTCTCTTATCTTTTCTTTCTCCTTTTTTTTTGCTTTTAGTTTTTCTCATATGTACCCCTCAAATCTTCCATATTTCTATATTTACCCCCCTAAATTACCATATTTCTTAAATTTACCCCAAATCATCATATTTTACCAATTATCACTCAAAACAAACTTGTTTTGGACATGTGATACATGAATATTAATGTCTACAATTTTTAAGATTTATCGTGATTTTTTAGAATTTTTTAAGCTTTCTATGTAACATTTTGAGCATGTCGCCCGAGACCAATCTGAGTCGCCCGAGACCAATCTGAGTCGCCGCGACCGATCCGTCTTAGTGCCAGCCAAGTCGGCGGCCGAGACCGCGACTTTGAACCATGATAGTTGTAACACCCCGTTCCTGGAATACGTACGTAGATACGTATTCTGATTTTTCTATCATATTTTTTTGATTTATCTTGTATTTGTTTCTGTTTTATGATTATTGGTGTGATTGCTTTATATTGGATTTGGATTCGTGGACTCGGAGTCAGCCCTAGTCTGAACCGGGGACCCAAACCTAGTGCATTGCTCGAATTGGCATTTCTGATAATCTGATTTGACCAATTTTAGTTTTAAACATCGTTTTCCAATATTTTAGATTTTTCATGATTTTCTGAAATTTTTCAGAATTATTTACAAAATCTCCAAAATCGGTGTTGGTCGGCATCGCTGACCGATTCCCGGATTTTTAGTTTTCAAATGGGTTTGAATTTTCAGAAACGGCTTTCACAGTACTTCTTAGAATTTCATTTCTATCTAAATACATTTTTTGGAATTTTTCTAAATTTATCAAAATTTGACCGATTCTCGTGTCGGCCAGTATTGCCGAAAGATTTCAAGATTTTTAATTTGAAAACTACATCGAATTTCTCAAATCCGATTTCGTCATGTATCTTAGAATAATATTTGCTATTTTGAGAATTTTTCGGTACGTTTCTGAAACAGTCAAATTTTTGCCTTATTTAAATAATAATATTTTTACCGGCGATTTCTTTTCTGGCTTTTCCCTTCTCTACTCTCCTACTTTATGCTACCAGAAATTTTAACAAATAAAATAGATAATAATAGAAATTTTTAAACATTTTATTTTCTTTCTCTTATATTTTTTCCAATTTTCTTTCTTTTATTTCTTTTCATTTATTCACCTTGATAACTCCCCCTTAATCAACGGCCTAATTTTCGCTAAGCCGCCATGCCGCCCGACAGCCATAGGGCTGCCGCCGACGCCCTACACCATCCCCTAAACTATCAAATCTTTTCCCTCATCATCTATTAAACCACAACATCATTCACCTTCAACAAAAATCCAAAGGAAAAAGCAAGAAAACTAACTTCATCTTCTCCAACTAAATAACCCACTCACGCTACCTCACGGCCGCCGCCTCCACCTTCACCACCACCGCCTCCGGCCACTTCTAAACCACCCAATCAACTTCCCAACAACTCCTCTTCACAACACCATCTCATTCCACCACCAACAACCACCCACCACCTCCAATTTCACCAAAACCCACCTCCATTATCACAACTCCATCTCCAAAATTCTCCATCACCACCACCAAATTCCCCACTCCAACCAACCCAACATCATCTCCTCCTCCTTCTCTAACTCCCCATCACCTCAAAACATCACCACCACCACTACAACCACCACCACCACCATCTTCCACCACCACCAAACAACAACTACAACAACCCCACACCTCCACCTCCCTCCCCTTGGGGGAGGCGCGCGCAGTCTGCACTCCCAGCGGCAGCGCCGCCGCCGCCAGGCCGCCGGCGGCGGTGGCCGCCGGCCAAGCCCCACCCTCCTCCTCCTTCTTCTCTTTCTTTCTTTTTCTTTTCTTTCTTTATTTCTTTCATTCAAAACTCCAATCATTCCCTAAATAAAACACTTTTCTCTCCTTTCCAAAAATATCCCTCACTTCATTCCTTTATTTACTCCCCTATATTTACAACTCTACCGCCTTCCATTTTAATTTCTATTTTCCTTTTACAAACACCATATTTTCTCTCCTTTTTTTTCCTCTCTCTTCTTCCTATAACTTTCTCTCTCTCCTTCTCTCATTACCTCTCTAATATTTATATAAATATTTTTAATTATATATTTTAAAATACAATTACGGGCTAGTGGATTCTCGTGCGGGTCGCCGATTCTTGGACTTTTAACCGGTATTTCACCCCGGTTTCAGGCGAGTACAGTTATTTTTTAACATGCATCTATTTTAACATTATGCGAGTGCTTATTACTAAATTAAAAATAATTACCTTTGTACTTATAACATGATATGGACATGTGGATATTTTAAAATGCCTAATACTTGCTATGGTAATTTTAGTACATAATTGTCATGATATATTTAATTCCGATAATTGCCATGCTATATTAAATTCTGATAATTGTCATGCTATATTTAATTCCGATAATTGTCATGCTATATTTGATTCCGATAATTGTCATGTTATATTTAATTTCGCTATTTACCATGCTATATTTGACACTGATATTTGCCATGCTACACTTGACCCGTGACATCTGACACCGGCACTCAGTATTTACACCGGCACTTGGCATGCTATATTTGACACCGATACTTTCCATGCTATATTTGACATATGATACCTGACATCGGTACTTGTCATGCTATATTTGACACTTGATATATGACATGCTATATATTTGTCACATGATATATAACACCTGATACCTGGCACCTGGCACCTGTATTACCTGACATATTCATGATTATTATGTGACCAGACATCTGGCACTCCTGTATCTCCTGTGCTCCTGAACCCTGAAAAAGGGTGACTCCTGATATTATACTCCTGTTAACTCCTGTAGTTGAATAATCATGGTTATACTGTATACACTTGTGGACATTATTGGACAATATGCATAATAAAATACTCAACTTACACTGGGTGGGGGAAACTGATGGAAACCGGTTGATGTCATATTTATAATGGATATTTCTGAAGTGTCGTGTGGGGCGCGTAATGATAAGTCCCCGGAAGCAGTAGCCTGAATCTGAAGGTCGTGTGGGGCGCGTAATGATAAGTCCCCGGAAGCAGTAGCCTGTACTCCTGAGCTAGTCCCGAGCAGAGACGGGACCTACTATAAATATGAGCCATCAGATTTATCAGTTTCCAAATAATAACTCGTCTTATTCATAAGTGGATGTATGTGTGCCGGTAGCCCATATAAAAGCATATGAATCGGATGAATAACATAAAACAACCAAACAGTAGTAATGTTAGGAACGTGTGATATTTGGTCTCTCCTTTGTTCGGGTCCTGATACTCACATATCAGACCCGGGTAAGTTCTGCAAAGTGCGAACTCTAGTATGGACTACCAGTGATGTGAGACGCTGGTAGGGAGGCGACTGAAATATCAGATGATACTGACTATTATTATTGGATCAATTAAAATGCAACACCTGTATATTCTCCAGTTACAGTTTTATGCTTTGAGTTTACACCCCATTTTATGACACATGACCTCTGTGATACCATGGTTACTCTAGACATACTCCAGTTCTGTTACCCTGAGGGCAGCTCAAGTTGTATGAACTCAGATGATGGTGACACCGGATATGTGGTATATAGATAAGGGTTTCCTTGTTTGAATTATCCCCTTGACGTATCACTCCATGAATCCATAATCTGAGCTATATAACTAGTTTTGTCCATGTTTATATTATCACATGTTTAATGTTTTATTTGTCGCATGCTTTTGTGTACCTATGCCCTCTATGCGGTTCCCATGCATGTTTTTCAATTCAGAACTACTGATTTACATGTATTTACTTGATCTCGGATTTACTGTCATTTTCCTTATATTACTTGTCATTTCCTGTACTTCATGCCTGGACCACGTCACTTGATTATGTACACGTGTGCCTGTTATGCACGCCATCTGGCTTTATTCTTTGTACTCGCTGGGGTTGCTAACAACCCTGGATTCTCATGTCCAGATCCTGGAGTCTGGACCATAGCCTTGCTGTACCTGATCAGAGTGCGCAGCGCGGGAGCGTGGATTAGCAGTTACCTATCTGAACCCTCCTTCTTCCAGCCTCCCCTTGATCGGCTCGCGAGATTCTCATCTTACTACTCGTGAGTACTTTCCCGTATTTCATATTGTGCATCCTTCTTTTGTGCTTCTTATTGATCATATACTCTTCAGATATTATATCATGCCTTGTGATAACTGTGTACTGGTGTTATTATTGCTGGATTGTATATTACCACTGTGCTTCCGTATTCTGATTCCTGCCTGTATTGATGCTTAGCGTATATACGTTAGGGTATTTCTGACCTACGTATATACGTCGCAGTAACGTCTCCGTACCTCCGGATCGGGGCGTTACAATAGTTGTAGACTCATTAAGGCAAATCCAAACCCGTTAGCAGCAAAACAGACACATTAATCATCGAATTTGGTTTTCGAGTCATTTCTCAGCCATCTAGATCCGAATCGAGCCATTTTCGAGGCATTGGACTCATGAGAGACAACTCCATGCATCATCGCAGGTCATAAACACTGAGGTCGACCTCCTCGGTACGTTTTTTGAATACAATCATTTATTTGTGAGTCTTGATAATAATTCTCTGGCATTTTATCAATTTAACTATTGTCCACAAATAAGTGAAATGTGTGTATCGACTATCCGTAATTCATTAATCTAAATATTGATCGTAGAATATTGCTTGCATAACATAAGTAATATCGTTAATTTGTTCTAGGTGGAATTTATTAGGACTGCGTGTGTTTCTTTGTTAATCCATTTGCTAGCGTTATTAGTTTTAATTTTTCCTATCCAATGATCGTATCTTATTGGTGAAGCGTGATTTAGTAATTTTATCACTAATTTCTCCCATCACGGACATGTTTCACATCACTAAGTGAGACTATACAAAGAGGAGGATCTTATTGCATAAACTATCTATTTTCAATAAAAGAATAGTTTATTATCTAGCTTTTAAGAAAATAGTGCAGGTTTGCCATTGTTTCAGTCCTTCAAATGTGAACTGTCTAAACATTTTTTAATTTTTTTTTTGCATCACAAGATTTTAGCAGGCAATAGTCCTCCAACTGATCTAACACAACCTTCTCTCGAAAAGTTAAAATGGAGTATATAGGGCAATTTTCTCATAGAATCTTACTGTTGTTTCTTCTGTAGACACGGAATTCTGAATAAGAAAATCTGCCAACAAAATATCATACCCAGGCTGCAAAACAGAAAACAAGATTAAATCAATAATTAAGCTTCAGAAATTCAAGTTCTATATAAATACAATACATGAGAAACCATCCATTAGTGAGTACATTCTATGCTCGCATGCAGCTATTTTTAGTCCTTTCTTTTTATGATGACAAATGATATGACATAAGTGTACTGAAAAAAGTGCAATAACATTATTAAGGTAATAAAATTGAAACAAGCAACACGTGTGCAATAGAAGACAATGGCATTGGCACAAATTACATATAGTGTAACACCTAGTAATATTAAATGATTCTCATCCCATTATATGCCAATGTTTGATTTTGTAAAATACAAAGCTATACAAAGGAGAATTTCCACATTTATCAAGCATTTTGCCCTTGAAATTGCTAATATTCTTTATTTAAGAGATCCACAAAAGAACTGAGTCACAACTTACAAGCTATGGTGGTCGCTGAGATGGTGGTATTGAAAGAGCAAGAGGAAACTTCTCCAGATATAATTTTAGAAATCCTTCAATTGTATTTTAGCGGGTGGGTGACAAACTGTGCTGGAAAGGTGTGTGCATATATCATTTTTTTTCATTGGTATGAACATATTTACTTGTGAGAAGTAAAAGTGTCCACGTATAACCCAAAGAATAACATTGGAAAAGGGTGCTTAAGTAAAATGAATTTCAATTTATTGGCATATTATGATGCAAAAATTAGATGAACAGTAAATAAACCATGCAAAAAACATTTTTTTAGCCGCAAGTGATTAGATTCTAATGACACTTAAACTTCTGAAAGATCATTTTAGGACTTTCAAGATGCATGGCATGGATATACTACTGATCAACATGGACAAAAGGTGATTACATATGAAGATTCAAAAAATTTCCAATATTAAGTTTATCCAATATTAGAACACATAATTCAATTTTCATGATATTGAAAGAATCAATCTCTCTGCTAGGCTCTAAACAAACTAGGCTTAGGAAATGTCATATGAGATATTGAAAAAGTTCCAGGGCATTAAGGAATTAAAAAACAAAAAAGATCCTCTAACAACAGCTTGCTCTAAATAAAAAGATTAGAGGATAAGAAAGTGTCGTGTTTTTGCATGTGATAAGTGCCTACACTGCTTCGAAATAAGTGCTTTCTTTGCATAACGGACATCTGGCAATCAGTTTTAGAAAAGACTTCCTAGAACAAGCTAACAGGTAGCAACTTGGAGAAGCCAGATTTTCTGGCTTCTCTCCACTGATCTGGCTTCTCTCCACAGCAAAGAAAAAACTTATCCATGTGATCGAGAGAGAAAATCACACACAATGATTGTGAATCTTACCTGAACTTTTTCTTTCATACATCTATTCTTATCCAAACTCTTTCCTAGAAATCTATTTGATACATTCAATTTTCTTGACAAACATAAACACTTAAAACATCTGAAGTACTAAGTGTGAGAACCATACAAATGCTCTTTCCTAAGGAGCGGACAAGTCTTTCTTCCGAAGTGTGCATCTGTAAGCAAAAAGAAACACCAAATATACCATTTGGCTCTCTAACTAGTAGGAAATAATATACAGGTGCGGATCTGGACATTAAGGTATGGAAACACAAGATTAAAAAAGTTGAAATCAGGAAAATAAAACTTTGTATATACACTAGGGTCAGACAGACCTTCAAATTAAATAAAAAAGACCAGAAAATATTATTCTAACAAACATATGATGAACTTAATGAATACTAAACATCCTCAAGTTGTTGCCATCCATAGGACCAACACCAATTTAAGCATTTTCTATGGTTACCCCCCCACCCTCAACCAACCCAACCCCCCCCCCCCCCCCCCCAAAAAAAAAAAAAAAAAAAAAAAAAAAAAAAAAAAAAAAAAAAAATGGGGAAGGGCAAAAAAAACAAAAAACAGAAAGGAAGAAAACACAAAAAGAAAAAGGGAAAAAAACCCGAGCCCACCAAAGCAACAAAAGAAAAGATAGTTCAATACTAAAAAGTACTACTTAATCCTTAAAAGAAGGCCACAGTGTTTGAAAAGGCGAAAGTGCGAAGTGAAGCGTTCGTGAATGTAGAGGTCAGTTTCCGACCTCCTAAAGATCATGATACGTGGCCAACCAGCCTCAAACAAGCGAGTGACACGTCGCCGCTTCCAGAACTTCTGAACAAGAGTCCTCATCCAATTCAAAATCTGAGCAGTACAGGTAGCTAGAAGAAAGAGATAAAATTGGTTACGGGTATCCCTATCTCTAAAATCAAATCTCCGTTTGAACTCGACAGTTACGACTCAGGAACAGATCGACCATTTCTACAGCTGAACGCAGACTATCAGATAAAGATAAACACTCGTTCAACAAATTCAAATCAAAATGTTTGGCTCTAACCGCCTATGACTCTCTAACCTTATCTAATAGATACTAACTCTAACTGTATAAATAGCATGCCCTTTCCAACGTGAAGTGAGAGATCAATTCAATCCAGAAACCTTAATGCGTGAGATTGGAGCAATAACCATTGTAATTTCCCCTGAATTATAGTGAAATCCCCTCTCTCCGTGGTTTTTCTCTCTCTGGATTTCTCACATAAATCTCGGTGTTTACTCTGGTTTGATTTCTCTAATTTCTTCATTAATTCCCACATTTTGGTGCGTGGATAAATTCCCTAAAAATTACCCAATACATTTAGTGCTTTCATTGAGATCTTTGAGTTCACACTCTTAAGTTCTCCCCATCTAATACTCTGACCTTTCCTCAAAACAACCTCACACTATTGATATAGCTCCACCAAGGAAGAACATTTCTCAGGTTACAGTCGTTGCCCCCACCGCTTCGAAAGAAAAGGGGAAAGCTATCGAAGCCCCCGAGCCTGCGGATCGTCAAACCAACCTATCTGACGTCCATATCCATGACGATGAAGACTCCCACTCTTCCTCTGCCTTGTTGTGGAGGGTGCTGCCTGCTAAACCTGAGCCCTAGCACAAGCGAGCAACTCCACTAGATGCTCTCCAACCTGAAGAAGCAGATGGAGGCTCAGCAAGCAGAGATGATTCAACTCCAGGAGACGGCTGCTCTTGAAAAAGACGCTACTCAAACAAGTCGATACACTGCGGAAGTCACAGTCTTCCCATATCGCTGAAGGAAGAGCTCGGGCTCCCTCGTCACCACAGCATGACTGGGAATCCGCGCAATCCACTAGCATCTCAAAGCGCTACCGATCGGAGATCCGCGACGATGACGAGCGCTCTGAGGACTCAAGGCGTCCTGAACCCTGAAGTTCTCTCATATAGAGATATCGCGGATCTAGTATAGAAGCGGCTCTACCAAACGGCCAGTAGTTTTTGAAAAGAATGGAGCGCAGAGGGCTAAGACCCTCCGACTCAGCTGTCAGAGAAAATCACCACTCCATTTTTCGAGGAAATTTGTAATGCCCACCGCCGACCACTACTCGGGAACCTCCGACCCCCTCCTGCATCTCCGCCAGTTCCAGAACAAGATGGCGGTCTATGTTCATAACGACCTCCTCCTCTTCGAGCGTTCCCTTTCAGCCTCAAGGGAGTCGCTTATCATTGATTTTACTCACTCTCAAAGAACTCCCTTCGAAGCTTTGAAGATGTAACTGACGCCTTCTACAACCAGTTCGCTTCCTGGAGAGAGTTCCAGAAGAATAGTAACCATCTCCTCATGATCAAAATGAAACTAGGAGAGAGCTTGAAAAACTACATCAGCTACTTTCAGAGCCAGATGACGCTGGTGTACAATTGCAATAAAGACGTCGCCACAACGTTCATCAGTGGGTTGCAAGTCACCCACTCATTCTACAAGCATCTGGTGAAGAGCGATGTCACCAATATGAGGGACATCCTTGTCCAAGCACAGAAGTACATGCAGATTGAATAGGCGACTCAGGTTGCCACCAGTCGCCCTCCCAAATAAGGACCTAAGGTCGAGAAGCTGAAATCACAATTCCCTCCGAGGAAGAATCCGAGTAACAACTCCGTCAATGTATACAAAACACCCAGGCATGAGCTCGAATCCAGCAAGAGAAGTGCAGCAGAGCCCAACTTCGTTCCATTCAAAATACTTATCGACCATGTCTTCAACGCCATCAAAGACCAGCCTTGAGTAGGCACCCGAGCAGACCGCTTTCACATAACCCGGAGGCACCCGAATCCAGAAACTATTGTGCCTTCCACGATGGGAGGGGCCACCTTGCAGTGCACTGTCACACCCTCCGACGGCACCTTCAGGACCTGGTCAATGAAGGATACCCTGACAGCCCTTAGAGATTAGAGTGCAAAGGCAACCCGAGACCCTAGACGAACACACAGGCAGCGCTCTCATCCAATACAAGGAGATAAACACCATCTTTAAAACCTCTTCGGTAGAAGGCACCACCGCGAAGGGAAGAACCATCTACGTTAATGAAGCTTGGAGGGACAACTATCCAGCAATATTGACACGTATGTCTTCACCACTGGGCAGGCCCGTCTTCTTCTCAGAGGAAAACACCTACATTGTGCACTTCCCTCATAATGACACTTTGGTCGTGACAATACACATCGGTTGCTGCCAAGTGTCAAAGATCTTGGTTGACAGGAAAGTATCAACATCAGTATGGACACGTCCTAGATCGAATGGAGCACACTCCCGAGTTAGCCCGAAATATGATCATCCTTCAGACCCAATCGCTTTACCAACCTCATGAAGCTTGCCCGAGGGACAGTTATCCCCTTCTTAGGATCGATCAGCTGGTAAGGGCGATGGCAGGCCACGAGCTTCTTAGCTTCATGGATGCCTATTTTGGGTATAATCAGATCAAGAAGCACCCATCAGATGAAAACAAGACAACCTTCACAACTGATCAGAGAATTTACTGCTACAAGGTGATGCCTTCGGACTCAAAAATGCTGGGGCCACGTTCCAACGAATGATTAACAAAGTCTTCAATGACCTGATCAGGAACACCATGAAAGTATACATTGATGATATGTTGGTAAAAAGTGTAAAGCGCACAGATCACCTCCAACATTTGAACGAAGTCTTCGATCTTCTTATGCAATACAAGGTGAAGCTCAACCCTGAAAAGTACACATTTGGGGTAGCTTCCGAAAAGTTTTTGGGATCTCTGGTCAATCAACGGGACACGAGGCTGACCCCGATCAAATATCTGTAATTCTAAATATGAAGTTACCCACTTGTGTCAAGGAGGTCCAGATGTTGTACGAACGTCTCGCAGCCGTCAACCGATTCATCAACTAATCCAGGGACAAATGCATGCCCTTCTTCCAAGCCTTGAAGAAAATAGGGCCGACTTCCGCTGGAGTGAAGAATATGAGACAGCCTTCTAAGAATTATAGAGGTATCTGACTTCACTACCCCTGCTGTCAAAGCCTTCCTCGGAAGAAACACTATATCTTTACCTCACCATCTCGGAGTCAGCTGTGAGTGGAGCCTTGGTTCGTAAAGACGAAGGCGTTCAGAAGCCGGTGTATTACGTCAGTCACTCCATGAACGAACCACAAACCAGATATCAAAGGTTAGAAAAGCTAGTGCTTGCTCTCTTCATCATCCCGAGGAAGCTTAAGCATTACTTCCAAACCTTCCCGATCACGGTCATCATAGAGCATCCTCTGAGAAGCGTCGTGAAAAACTCAGAAGCAACCGGGAGGATATCAAAATGGGCATCGAAGCTGAGATCCTACGAACTCCGGTACGAGCTCATGCCAACAATCAAAGGTCAGGTCTTGACTGACTTTATTGTTGATTTCACCCCAGGAGCCACAGAGCAAGCTGACCTACTGAAAGGATGAATCTTGAACAAGGACGAAGCTTCAAATAGCAAGGGGTAGGCATCGGGGGAAGGATCTACATTCGAACAGTCCATTAGCCTCGGCTTCCCGGTGTCCAACAACAAAGCCGAGTATGAGACAGCCCTAGCTAGAGTCTAAACGGCTATCATGCTCGGGGTCACAGGGCTCGAAGTTCAGTGCGACTCCTCACTGGTTGTCAACCAAGTCAAAACGGGAAAGAGATGCTCGGATGGCGAAATACCTACAACTCGTTATCCGATTGAAGTCCAAAATCCTCCGATGCGACTTCAAATGGGTCCCCGATCAGAAAACAATCATGCCGACTCACTTGCCAACCTGGGAGCAGCCACGGATTTCCAGTTTAGACGGAAAATCCCCATCAAGCATGCCGCCAACCCGAGCGTCCAGCAACCGATCGGAGAGGTCCTAATCCTCGATATACCTCACCAGGGGGAGGGACCCCATCATTGCTTATCTGAAAACAGAACACTTCCCAACAACAGGGAAGAGGCACGGAAGCTTCAGCACTTGGCCACCAGATACACACTTCTCACGAACATCCTATTCAAAAAATCCTACTTCAGGCTCCACTCTGACCCGTGTCTGAGATGTCTCGAACCAGACAAATCTCGAAAAGTGATGCAGGAAATTCACGATGGCGACTGTGGGAACCATTCGGGGGTCACTCCCTTGCCCACAAGGTCATTAACCAAGGATATTACTGGCTCAAGATGTTCAATGACGCCAAAGATTATATAAAGAAGTGCCCGCAATGTCAAAGGTTCGCTCCAGCATCAGACATGCCGAGTACTGACCTCCCCACCTTACGTAGTCATTGACCCTTCATGCAATAGAGGCTGGGTGTAGTTGGACCACTCCCCGGAGCGCGGCCTCGGTGCGATTCCTACTGGTGGCCCACCGACTACACCAAATGGGTCGAGACAATGCCGCTCTCCGAAGTCACTAGGCAACAGATTGTCAAGTTCCTCTGGCAGAACATAATGTGTCGCTCCGGGCTCCCCCACACCATCATCTCCGACAACGGAACGAACTTTGCTAGCAAGCAAATAGCCAGCTTTTGCGCCAAGTACAAGATCACCCATCGACTCTTCACGCCTTATTATCCTCAAGGCAATGATCAGGCTGAGATCAGCAACCGCACCATCCTCGACAGCCTGTGCAAAAGTCTGGATAAAACTAAAGGCAAATGGGTGAAGATACTTTCCGGAGTACTCTGGGCCTACAGGACCAAGCGCGTCCCCACTAGCGAAACCACATTCTCGTTAGCATATGAGACAGAGGCGATCATCCCAGTCGACATCAGCATGCTGACACTCCGAGTGGAAGAAGTGGATCAAGACCAGAACGACACCCAACTCTGCTTGATGTATCAGTTGGAGGAAAAGCGACAACAGGCGCAAATCTGTATCACAGCCTACCAACAATAGATCCAGGCCGCACACCACAAGAAGGTGAAAGTTCGGGAATTTCAAGTCGGAGACTTGGTCCTGAAGCGCATAATTCAGACACGCGGCAGAAAAATCAAGGGAAACTGAGACCCAACTGTGAGGGCCCCTACATCATCATCGCCCGGAAGGCAAGGAGTCGTACACCTTCACTGATTAGGACGGGAACCAACTCAAGAAGCAATGGAACTCTTTTCACTTGAAGCGATATTATGGGTCAATCATGTAATATCCAATGAAACGATAATTTTTGCTATCTTAATCACGTTTCACCAAAATTCTGATACCTGTCTCGAGTACCATGCACTCTCAACAGCCTACATCGGGCCTTACCTTGACGGCTACCCCTCGAAAAGTCTCCTAAAAGATAGAGGCTCGCCCGCATTGACTGCTCGGAGTCAGCCTATAATGGGACTTACCCTGATGGCCACCCGAGCGAGTCAACAGCCTACACGGATCTTCACCCTGACGGCTACCCTCGGGGAGTCTCCTGAAAGATAGAGGCTCGCCCACATTGACTGCTCGGAATCATCCTATAATGGGACTTACCCTGATGGTCACCCAAGCGAGTCAACAGCCTACACGGGTCTTCACCCTGACGGCTACCCCTCAGGGAGTCCTGAAAGATGGAGGCTCGGCCACATTGACTGCTCAGAGTCATCCTATAATAGGACTTACCCTGATGGTCACCCGAGCGAGTCAACAACCTACACGGGTCCTATCCTAACAGCTATCACAACACAACTTCAAAGCTAGGGGTTTCCCCACTCAAGTAGGATTCACAGGTACCATTGTGGAACGAACCCAACTCAGGAACAACATGCCAAATCATTCCAAACGCTTCGAAACAAAAACAACTCCCCGAGCAGACGCAACTAGTCAATCACAAGCACAAACAAGGCAAGATCCAAATGCTTTCATTTAAATTCTCTACATTATTATAGAATTTTTCGATTACATCCATCCATACATAAGTATGGTTACATCTAACGAGTAATACAAGATTTGTTACATATATGTGTTCTTCCCGAGAGAAAAAACAGATGCGCTTTCGGTCGCGTCTCCAATAGCGTCCAGGAGATGACTCATAAATAAATAATTTGCCATCGCGTGGAGGGCAATGATACCGAGAACTCTCGGGAAGACACTGGCAAGGGAGATCACGTCTCAAGCTACAGACTGAAGCCTGCAAGGCAATGAGGATATCGAAACCATGACCTCAACTCTGAAGGTGAACTCGGAGTGGAGGCAGGAAAAGTAGCGGCATCCAATAGGAGTGCAGACGGCCAGTCCTAAGGATCGGAACCGTATGCCTATGCTTCCTGCTCTATAATCGCTGCAAGGAAAAGGACGTCGAGCCCAACCCCTGCCCGGCCTTAGGCCAGATGTGCAAACCAAGCAGAAGGTAGAACATTCCTTATCCTTCCTGACAGCAGGGCCTCGTCGCAAGAAACGAAGCCTCTTGACGGGCCCATCGCGAAAACTGAAGCCCCTCAATAAACAAACTCCTGAACATCAGGAGCAAATAATCGTCTCCATCCTCTCCCTCTCCTTCCTCCAACAGACGAAAGAGACATCACCGCCCACAGAACAATACGAAATCTTAGAAGTAAGAAATTTTTAAGAAGCAGCGCAGATCTCCCCTTAAAAGTTTCGCCCTATTTATAGAGGGGAAGGAAGCCCTAGTGTCAACCGTTCAAAATTTTAATCCCCAAGAATACGAAGAGCCACTCGACACATGTCGCGACGTTCGGATCCGAACTATTGTGCTTGACACGCCGCACCATCCTCGAACGCCGAAACTCCTTAAAAGTGACAGTTAATTGACCGACGCGATCGCGAATAGGCGCATTTAAATCTCTGCCAACCTGTAGAGCCACGCACACCACTAAAAGACAGACTAAGGCGACAGCAAGCGACCTGAGTCTGGACCCAGAGTTCCCCTCTCTATCTATCTGTTCCCATCTCTATCTCTCAAAGTTCCCAGGAACCCATAGCTCCCGAGGGAATATTTCTGACCTCTTTTCAAAGAAAGGAAAGTAAAGGGGACATCTGTAGTGGTCAGTTTCTGACCTCCTCGAGATCATGACATATATCCAACCAGCCTCAAACAAGCGAGTGACACGTCACTGCTTCCAGAACCTCTGAACAAGAGTCCTCATCCAATTCAAACTCCGAGCAGTACGGGTAGCTAGAATAAAGAGATAAAGTTGGTTACGAGTATCCCTATCTCTAAGTCAAATCTCCGTTTGAACTTAACAGTTACGGCTCAGGAACGGATCGACCATATCTACAGCTGGACGCAGACTACCAGATAAAGATAAACACTCATTTAACCAATTCAAATCAAGATGTTTGGCACTAACCGCCTCTGAGATAACGGATTAAATGTTTAAACAGAGTTAGACTCTGCTGCCTTATCCAACAATACTAGTATAAATGCCATGCCCCTTACGATGTGAAGGGGAGATCAATCAACCCAGAAACTCTAGTGTGTGAGATTGGAGCGATGACTATTACAATTTTCCCTGAATTATAGTAAAATTCCCTCCCCCCCCCCCCCCCCCCGTGGCTTTTCTCTTTTTGGGTTTTCCACATAAATCTTAGTGTTTGCTCTACTTTGATTTCTCTAATTTCTTCATTAATTTCTCACATTTTGGTGCATGGATAAGTTCCCTAGGAATTACCCTCTGCAGTGAGGCATAGGCCTCATGAATTTTTTATATTTTTATTTTCTAAAAGTCATAAATATTATATGGAATGATACAATATTCTACAAATGGATAAAATCAGATCAAAATATTAGTCAAGAATGAATTAGGCTAAGTATACAATCATAAACAACTATGATTTAAGTTGGACAGAGAAGAGCCAAATACCATGTGTCCTGTTATAGCCATATGATCTTACTATCACATAACTCGAGAGTTCAGGATAAAAACACAATCAGAAAAAGGCAAATTACAAAAGAGATGAAAGAAAGTGACAATTTAAAAGAAATGCAATACTTAGTTCTCAAAGAAAGAATTCAATTGCAAATGAAAATGATAAAAAAACAGAAAACACCCACAAATTCAAAATCAATGCAGTATAAGTTGAACATAAAGAAAACTAGAAATTAAAATATGTATCAAAAAAACACAAAGTAGATGATCACTTGCGACGATAAAAGAAACCATAGTTACTTGCAACACAAAATGTTGTAGATATGAAAGTGGTAAATGATGACATTGTCTCCAATAGGCAGAGAAAAAAAGAAGAATAGGTGTGAAGTCAGCTCTTTTTCATCTTTAATTTAAGTTAAAATCCAATTTTTTTCCCTTTGTTACACTTTTTCCTTTTAAAGCGTGTGCTTCAGCAGTGAAGCATTTTATGGAGTGTGATGTGCACGCTTCAGATATGCTTCAAGTAATGAGTCGTATGCCTCTTAAGACAAATGGCTTTTCTGTTGCACCTCAAGGCAAGCCTCAAAAAAAACCTTTTCAAACATTGGGCCATACAGAATGGAAATTTCCTAGAGACATATAATTCATCTAGGACACTTGAATACATGGAAGTAGTGGCCAAGCACGCGCCCCGAAAAAAAATCAGAGAAAAATCAAATATAATAGTGAGTTGTGTAATATTTGTGCCATGCTATTCCAATAGTGCCACCCATCGGTGATTCACCTGGCTTTAAAACAGCTAAAATGCCTTTATTACTTAACAAAAAAAAAAGCTAAATTCCTTTAATGTATTAGCAGAGTACGTGCCTAATTGCTCATAAATTTGAGCTCGAGTTTCTCAAATTCCTTAAACAACCAAATGCCGAGCTGAATACATGCCTAATTGCTCCCTAAATTTTAGCTTAAGTATCTTAACTTTCTTAAACAGCTAAACCTAAATTATTTTCTAACTAATTCCCCACAAACTTAATCAAATTTGGTGTATGTCTAAATTAAGTAATTGAATCTTTCACTTAATCAGGTATAGTCTTTCCCCAAAAACAGTGTTTCCTCGTATATTAGTTTATTCCAAATGCAGTGCTGAAAGACTTTGTCAATCAAGAATGCAACTACTATAAGAAAATTCAATGTTTTCTCATTTGTACTATGTCAAAAGAACTTTACATTTTTGTAAAATAAAAAGGAAAAACCCGATATTTTTGTGCCCCCCCCCCCCCCACAAAAAAAAAATGAAAATACTAGCGCCGCCCCTGCATAGAAGGTACATGTCATATTCTTTTTTACATATCTTAAAATGTATAACATATTCGAAATGACATGGGGATGTTTCGAATCTAAAATCTACTGTGCGAATGATCAGGATTCAGATTTCAATTTTTTACATAGATGCATTCATATTATTGTTCCTCTTTCTTACGAAGAGAGGATAAAGCATAATGATCCTTCAGGATTCATGTAACTATTGATCTGTGCAATTTAGAAATTTACTTTATAATATATGAGCCATTTTACTAACACTCACTCATTTTCACACACATAAATGTGTGTGAATAATGCATTCTATCCTGAATTTTAAGGATTTGCTGTATCCATGTACTGATTTTTTTGGGTTTGAGGCTTCTGCATACAGGTACTCTGTTGCATGCATATCCCAGATCTGTATAATTGCAATATAGCTGGCGGCTACAGTATGTCTCTCTCACTTGGGATATCATCAATACGAAAGTCTAGAACTTGTCAAATTGCATGTCAACAATTCAAGAACATAAAACGCTGTGAAAGTTTGATCAATCATGAAAAACAAGGGAAATATTACCAACCTTTGCATCAAAGGAAACAATCAGACGGTCTAGCTTCAGTTGGGGTA
This sequence comes from Agave tequilana, assembly GCA_038442645.1. Lineage (NCBI taxonomy): Eukaryota > Viridiplantae > Streptophyta > Magnoliopsida > Asparagales > Asparagaceae > Agave > Agave tequilana. The sequence continues at coordinate 64,002 of JAVJIF010014973.1, forward strand.
AAAACCTAATTAAAAATTGGTCAAGCAGAGTAAGTAGCTAAAACAAGGAAACGTCACAGAATCAATTATATATCAATGTTGAATCAGTCTAAAAAAAAGAAAAACTCTGCAGCAACATTCTGAATCGAAGGGTCATCAATAATATTATAGAGAAATTAAGTAGACACACTGGATAAGCCAAATTACACCTATAATCTGGTGTGATGTTATAAAAAAAATCATAAATCAAGGTTCTCGGAAATTAGATGGTCAAATCATAATTTTATAACAACTTCATGTAAAAGGTTCTATAAAGTTTGCAAATGATTATATTGAAACACATTATAATGCTCCCAACATTTACCACCACCTCCTTCTGCTTCGTGTCCTTTTTTCACTCTAAAATTGTTCTTCTAATTATAAAACAGTTTCTAACATAACCACAGTAAGAAGTTGGCAAAGTTATGTTACAAGAAGTTTGCATTACAACTACCTTGGGACTTTGATATAAAAGAACACAAATATAAATGGAGATAATTTTGCGAGAAATCTAAATACATTCCCCACTAGGATAGTGTTGTGAACTCAATGCAGAGGGATTGGCACCTAAACTATTCAAGACAAGAAATAGACTAGTCATGTTCTGTATTGTTTTCAGCATTTATCCTTACGAGGAAGGCTAAATACACATTCAAAGGATGAATGATTACTAAAATTTGAAAGATCAAGGTTAGGATCCCACAATAAAACAAAGTATGCAGTTGTGTCTTTAGATTGAAAGGCTTAGTAAAGTAAATAAATAATGGAAAAGTGGATCAGAAGATGCAATAGTTAAGAGGGACAAAGGTGCAACTAGAAAAGGTTAGGAGTTATCTTGGCCTAGGATTACATGCATGGAAGTAACTTTGAGAATCACAGGAGGTTTGAACTGATTATAAGATTTAATTTCTGTAGAAAACAGTAGAAGAAAAGATGGGATGATTCCAAGTATGGTCTGTACTATTAGAGAGAATGAAAAAGGAGAGAAAAATTAGCACCAAAGAACCATATGCGATGAGGTGAATAAGATTAGGCCCTAGTAATTGTTAGAGAATAGCTAGATAGATGAGGTGTTTTATGTAAAAAGTCTCTTTATAATAATACATAACAGGTGAGTGGGATCTAGTAATCTCAACTAACCTTTTACCCAAATACAACTTTCTCATGGCATCAGATCCATGATTAACTTAGAATAACCCTAGATTAACCCTAACCCTAATAGTCCCCTCTTCTTCCTCGATTCATTCCCAAAACCACCCCCTGCAACCCATCACGACCTCGTCTTCCCATCACGATCTCGACCGCGACAATGACATCAAATCTTGACAACGACCACGCCTTCGATGTGCCATCCCGACCACGAGTTCGAATTCCAACCCCAACTCCACTGTCGACCGCGACTCCTGCAGCTGATTCCAACTTTGATTCCGACCCCTGATGCCAACCTCGACGACAACCACGCCTTACCATCTCGACCACAATCTCACTTCCAACCTCGACCACGACTTTGACGTCATCTTCCGACCATGACCATGACCTCGTCTTCCCGTCTCGACCACGATCTCACTTCCGACCTCAACCATAGCTTTGACTTCATCTTCCGATCTCGACCACGACCTTGTCTTCACATCTCGACCCCGACTTCGACTTTATAATGCCTTTCCTTCGACTTCGGCTCCATCTCTTTCTTCCCTGAACTTGTAAATAAGTAAAAAAAAAAAAAAAAGAACAGAACAGTCAAAAACAGAAAAGAGACTTAAAAAAAAAAGAAGGTTACTAGTGATTAATGGTGGCTTTCTTGGGTGTATATGGTGTTTGATTTATGGGGATGTTTGGTGTGTTTGGTGCGAAGTTGCTTGTGTAAGTAATTAGACCCGGTGGGAGGATCTGTCATTTGGATCCCAGTGGAAGATCATTTAGTGGGTGCATCTTCTTTTGTATTTGGGTGTATCTTCTTTTTGTATTTGGGTGTGTAAGAAGGATCCGTTTGTGGTAATTTATCATGGAAGATAAATCAAAAACTGGTGTAAAACCTGTAGTTCAGGAGTTTGTCTCTGAGAAAATCACAGATAGGAAATTGTCTATGAATGGTAAGAATTACTTACAATGACAAAAGATTGTTGAGATACATGTGAAAGGGCGAGGTAAGAAGCGCACTTGACTGAAGGTCCTCCAGAGCTGATGACAGAGGAGTGAGAGCAAGATAATACACAGTTGTTCTCCCAAATTTTGAACAACTTAGAGGTGAAGACACAGGATAGATGCACACATCTACGGTGAAAGAGATGTGGGAGTGTTTAGAGTAGTTGTACTCAAGATCGAACCTAAATAGGGCATCATATGATGTCGTTCAAGAGCTGCTGCGAGGCAAAAAGGGGAGTAAGTCCCTTTCATAGCATTACGCCAACTTCAAGACAGCGCTTGAGGAGCTGAGGATAATGTTTTCTTTGTCTACAAATGTGAAGAAGATGCAGACTTGTGGGAGCAGCTGTCACGCCTCGCTTCCCAAAATACAGAATACGGGTACGTGACAATGGCCAGCTGGTACCCACAAAGAGTGAAGTCTCTTTGTGAATATCTTACGTTGTATTAAAGGAGCCAAATTCTCGCACATATGTACAAAAGACAACCATATGTTTCATTTTCACATATAAGACATACATCTTTGCAATAGCTTTTGTCTGGATACATGACTGAGAAAATAACATTGATAAAAATACAAAAGATACAATTTGACACCGAGTTGTCATAACAAGACAAAATGTCAAAATACACAAAACAAGGAACTTCGAACTCACGTCTGGTAATCTCCCTGGGTTCCTTCGTATAGTGGTGTTTCCTCAAACTCTGGTGCTGAAAAAATCAAGGTCCGTCAGAACAGGACCAGCAAGTGCACACACGAAAAGAGGGAACCATAAAATGGAAATGTGAAAATAAAGGGGCAATATAAGTAGTTCATTGGAATGAAAGAATAATATATCTGACAGTAATACAAACTGACAGATATAACACTTGCGAGAATAACAGAATAATAGATCATGTGTAATAAGGTAGTGCATGCGTGTTATGACTTGAATATAATGGATATGAAGCATCCTAGACGAGTAATGTCATCTAACATAATCACAAGATCACAAGAACACAGGATCAAAAGTTAAAATAACATGATAGGTTCAGGAACGTCATGTAGTCAAGATCATTCATGTCACAGTAATAATCCTAAGTCTGAAAGCTTTTATTATCCTAACTAATGCAGTCATCTTGTGCCCCATCCTATAGGATATCTGCATATTAAAAATGATACGTTTATGGATCCTGAGCAGCAGGGAGGAAAACAGGTTGGTGTACTCAGATATATAAGTAAAAAGTGCACGCATGAGTTACAAGATCACGGGAACACGTGTGGCATCCAAACCCACAAGAGGTCGCCCTTCCAAGCACACCCCCCTAATCCCCTGTTACTAGTCTCCCCCAGTAATCCCCAGCTTGGTGGATTTCATTAGACAAATATAATGCAGTGTATCGGGGTGTAAACATAATCACAAAATAGTAATTATGAGATCTGTCTGAGAAGTGAGTACAAACACATAAAGTGACATCAGCTTACTTGTTCAGCATTTACTGATTAAAATTAATGCTAGAAAATTTATACTTATTCTTCAATGATCATTTTCAGTTATGTAACAAACATCCTATTTAAAATGTATGCATGTCTTACAATACACATGATCAAGGATATAGAAAATTGAGACCTAAAAGGAAGTTATAAATCAACAGGATAACAAAGAGGAGAGTATGTGTACACTTGCCTTACATCGTTGGAACCTGATTTCCCTTAATGGCAGCTGGCACTGAGTAAGATTCGCGGCCTTAGCCAAGAAGTCTTCTCCTTCCCGTACACCTCCTAGTGCTCTCTGTCTCTCAGAATCTCTTTGTTGACAGAATTTCTACAGTTCTGTTTACAGTAAGGTGGAGAGGGCTTCAATTTATAGGCAAGAGAGAGTCTTCCATAGAGAAAGGGCAGGAGATATAACCGGAGACTGGCCGTAGTAGGCGATGAACGTGGCCTTGACTCACGCTTGCATTGCATGCACGATGCAGCGAGCACAGGGAGAGGATGGAAGGGGAATTGGGTAGATATAATCTTTCTCGTGTCCTTTGTGTAAAAATCACACAATTTAATTATATTCTAGATTAAAATAGGACTTTTATGCAATACTGGAGAAATTCAGGGTCCTAAATGTAAAATTTTAACAATATAAAATTATTAAAAATTAAAAATAATATTACCGCTGACGTGGCGTGCCACATCAGTGGTGTGTGGCCCACTGCACCCGCGCACAGCGAGCACACGTCCGCGTGACAGCAGCCCCACGTGGGCCTGTCGCCGCCACGTGGCAACGCACCATTAGGTGAATTATTTTTTCTCCTTTTTCCTTGTCTTTTTACTACGGTTAAATTCCTATTTAATTCAGAAAAAATTCTAAAAACTCTTAAAAATAAACAATATTATTTTAAGCATCAATGAGAAATCGGATTCTCGAAATTCATCTCTGATTGTAAATTAAAAATTCTGGAGTCGTTTAGCAACATCAATTGGTCACGGATTTCGCGATTTTTCTATTAATCCAAGAAAATTTCAGAAAAATTCAAAAAAATCTGAAATATTAGAAAATAATATTAGAGTTAAAGTAGACTCAGTCTAGGCCACCAAGATGGCCAATACAGGTATTTATACCATACCGACCACCAGTGAAAATATATGTGACTGGAACCGAGGGTTACAATACAACCAACCTAATAAAAAGAATTTCATCCTCGAAATTCAAAAGTAAACAAGTGGTGAGTACTCTAAGCTGTAAGTTGAAGATTAATAGATAGCTAGAGGTGAGATAAGATACCTGAGAAAAGATGAGGATACTTGCCATGATCTCATCTTCCCGTTCCCAGATGGAATTTCCAGGAGAGCTTAGATCCCAAGATACCAACACCAGGGGAATAGTCTTATTCTTCAGAACCTTCTCCTTGTCGATGATGCAGATTGGTTGAGCCTCATAGGATAAGTCGCGATTCAGCCTCAGGTCTGAATAGTCCAGGACATGTTGATCGTCCCTGACGTACTTTCTTAACTGAGAGATGTGGAATATGTCATGAACTCCATCTAGTGCTGGTGGCAAGGCTACTCGTATGCTATTTCTCCAACCCGCTCTATAATGTCAAAAGGTCTAATGTATCTGGGACTCAGCTTCTCACTGCAGCCGAACCTGATGACCCCTCGAGTCGGTGAGATCTTAAGGACTAATGGTCTCCTACCGCAAACTCTAAGGGTCTTCTCTTGACATCGGCCTACTTCTTCTGATGATCTTGAGTTGCTTTCATATGTTTTCTGATCTTGGCCACCTTCTCTACTGTCTGCATAATCAGATTTAAACCGAGCAGCTTCCTTTCACCAATGTCATCCCAGCATACAGGAGATCTACACTTTCTCACATAGAGTGCCTCATATGGAGCCATCGAAAGCTGGCCTGATAGCTGTTGTTGTAGGCAAACTCCACTAAATGCAGATGGTCATCCCAGGATCCCTTAAAGTCCAGTATACATGCTCTGAGCATATCCTCTAGGATCTGGATAGTCCTTTCCGATTGGTCATCAGTTTGAGGATAAAATGTCGTGTTGAACTTTAACTTGCTACTTAAGCTCCTCTGAAGACTCCCCCAGAAGTACGACACAAATCTAGTGTCTTTGTCTGATACAACACTAACAGGGACTTCATGCAGTCTGACTATTTCATGCATGCACTTTTCTGCCCGTGCTTCTGTGAACTGTCTGACTCTGAAGGGTATAAAGTGAGTACTCGTAGTGAGTCGGTTCATGATCACCCATATAGCATTGTTCCCCCTTGGACTTCTAGGCAGGCCCACAACAAATTCCATGGTGATATTCTCCCACTTCCATTCGGAAATAGAGAGTGGTTGTAGCAGCCCGGTTGTCCTCTAGTGTTCCGCCTTGACTTACTGGCATACAAGGCGATGGGCTATGAATCGAGCTCTCTTCATCCCGTGCCACCAAAAGTGTTGCTTGAGATCTCTGTACATTTTAGTACCCCCAGGGTGCACCGAATAAGGGAAATTGTGGGCTTCAGAGAGCAACTTCCTTCGAGCCTTCTCCAGATAGTACACAGAGTCTGCTCCCAAACCGAAGCGAACTATCCACATGGATGACTATATCCTGTCTTAGTCCTGCTTCCACTTCTTCTCTGATCTTCTGCAACTTAGGGTCTTCCCTCTGAACCTCCTTGATCTTCTTGATCAGAGATGGTTAGGTCACCAAAGTCATGAGTCTTCCAATATCTCTAGGTAAAATGATCTCCAAGTCCAGCCTAAGAATCTCTTCTTGTAGTTCCTTCTGCTGAGTCATCATCATAAAAGAGGGCTTCCTACTGAGAGCATCAGGAATTACATTCACCTTCCCGAGGTGATATTGCAGGTCCAGATCATAGTCTGCAATGAGCTCTAGCCATCTCCTCTGGCGCATGTTAAGCTCCTTTTAGGTGAAAATGTAATTGAGACTCTTATGATCTCTGAATATCCCCACATGCTCCCCGAGAAGATAGTGTCTCCACACTTTAAGGGCGAAGTAGTTCCAGATCATGGGTAAGGTAATTCCTCTTATGGGGTTTCAGTTGTCTTGAGGCGAATGATATCACTTTGCCTTGCTACATCAATACACAGCCCAGGCCACACTCAGAAGCATCACTATGTATCACCAGCCCTCCAGATCCATTTGGAATTGATAGAACTAATGTTGATCCTTCAGTTCCTCGAATGCCAACTGACATGCCTCAGTCCACTGATACTTCACCCCTTTTCTAGTAAACTTGGTTAGAGGCTCGGCGATCCTGGAGAAGTTTTGGACAAACCAACGATAGTAGCCAGCCAGTTCAAGGAAACTTCTCACTTCTGTGACAGACTTAGGGATTGGCCAATCTCTGACAGCTTCTACTTTGTCTGGATCACTGAGATGCCTTCCCCAGATATGATATACCCGAGAAATGAGATACTGTCTAGCCAAAATGAGCACTTACTAAGCTTTGAATACAACTTCTCGTCTTAGAGTTTGCAAGACAATTCTCAGGTGCTCTGCGTGCTCCTCTTTGGTCTTAGAACAGATCAGGATATCATCAATGAAGACCACGACAAACCGACCTGGGTATGGAGCAAAGAAGCGGTTCATTAAGTCCATGAATACCGCAGGAGCATTGGTGACTCCGAACGGCAGAACAAGGAACTCAAAGTGTCCATAGCGCTCCGAAAAGCACTCTTAGTCACATTCTCAGCTTTCACCCGCACTTGATGATAATCAGAACGGAGATCCAGCTTAGAGAATATTGTGGCTCCCCCCAGTTGATCGAAGAGATTATCAATCTGGGGTAAAGGATACTTGTTCTTAACTGTGACTCGGTTCAGCTCCTGGTAATCAAATAGTCGCTGGCTACAATCCTTCTTGACTAAAAGGACCAGAGCTCCCCTGGGTGAGCGCTCGGTCAGATTAACCCCTTCTCGAGCAATTTCTGGATCTGCTTTTTCAGTTCCACTAGTTCTACCGAAGCCATGCGGTATGGCGCCTTGGAAATAAGGGTTGTTCCTAGCAAGAATTCAATACTGAATTCAATCTCTTGAACAAAGGGTAGTCCAGGGAGATTCTCAAGAAAGATGTCAAGAAATTCACATAACACCTCAGGCATATTATCCTTCTCCTTAGAGTTCAAGGACTCTAACACTCACTTCAATTGTCTCTTCTTGAATGGGCTTGCTCCAGAGTTACATCTCCAGCATGGAATTCAAACTCTGAATGACTGAGAACCCGAAAAGTAACTTTCTTCTTCCTACAGTCGATGAGAGCATATGAAGTGCCAACTAGTCCATGCCCAAGACAATGTCAAACCCAGAGTCGTTTATGACTACAGGTTGGCTAGAAACTCCCTACCACAGATCACTATAGGGGACTTCCTACATTCCTTAGAGCAGACGACTACCCCGCCTCCCGTGGCTATGTTCTAGGGGTTAACCATATCATCACGAGATGTGGTGCAGAGCAACAAAGTTTGCAAAAATAAAAGAATGGGTAGCTCTGGAATCGAAGAGAACATGTGCAGAAATAGATTGTACTAAGATGGTACCTACGACGACTCTATCAGCCACCTCAGCTTCCTCTAAAGTCAGGTTGTAGGCCCGACCCTGCCTCTTTGCTGGCTGGCCTTGCTGTGGCGTCTTTCCTTCGGTTCTGTGGAACATCTCCTGCTGGGTCGGAAGTGGAACTCAAGGCTGTGTGCGGGATGGGGCCTGCTGTGACGTAGGTCCTCTGGATGTGAAATTGTTGGCCTTGGAACAGTCGTGGAGCTAATGATCATTGGCCCCGCGGGCCAGCACTTGTGGTTTGCTCGTCTACAATCCTTCAGAGCATGACCGGGCAGATGGCAGAAGGTGCAGACCAACTCCATTCGAGAAACGGCAGGCTCAGGTGCTGGAGCCAAGGTAGGCCTCGTGGTAGGGGCCTGATACCGGGTCTACCAGGAATCTGGGTCATTGGGCGTTTCTGGGAGAGCCCTACCAATCGCTTCCTTTACTGTAAGATCTGCTCCTGAGTCCTTGTTATCTTCAGAACTTTTGCATAAGTGTTGAGCGAGAGTACAACAATATGACTCTGAATGTTGATATTCAGCCTCTGAAGAAACCTCCTAGCACGATCTCCTTGTGCCACCATGTATGGCACAAAGCGAATTGAGTCTGGTGAATTCTGTAGCATACTAGTCCACAGTACGTCCCCCTTGGTTCAAGTTGATGAATTACCGCTTCATCTCCACTTTGGCAGTTATCGGAAAGAACTTTGCTAGAAAGCTCTCACTGAATTCTTCCAGCTGATGGGCGGAGTCAGCCTTTCCATCACAGCAGTCCACCACGATATCAGTAAGTTGGATGCTCACTACATCAATCTGCTCTTCCTCAGGAATCCTTGCAGCAATCAGTAGTTGTTCCGTCTTGATCAACAATTGTTCCACCTCCACTGGTGTCTCATTTCCTGAGAAGTTAGTTGGATGCAGCCTTCGAAAATTGGAGACGTTCCCTACTTTGGTCGGCGGGCGGTCTAAGCTTGACCCCTTAAGGGGATGCTCAGTAGTCTCCTAGGCCCTTTCCACTCCGACCAGAAGCAGGCCATTCTGATCCTGCTGCAGTTCCAGCATGCGCTTCAGGGTTTGGAGATCTCCGTGTTTTCTGGGGCTGCGTCGACTCGGGAGGAAGAGAAAACTTTTCTGCTTCGAGCTATGAGTGTCTGAAACGGATAGGGAATAGTTTGGAAGAGAATCTAGGATATGAATTTAGGCCACAAAAGGAGACTAACGATGTGTATCCAGGCAGTTACAGATGCTCTTTCTTACATGTGAACCTGATTATTTTTATGTGGTGCAGAATAAACCTGGCTTTGATACCAACAGAACCATGTCACGTCCCGCTTCCCAAAATAAAAATACATAGTACGAGTACGTGACAATGGCCAACAGGCACCCACAAAGAGTGAAGTCTCTCTGTGAATATCTTACGCTGTATTAAAAAAGTCAAATTCTCGCACACATAAACAAAAAATAACCAGATGTTTCATTTTAACATATAAGACATACATCTTTCCACTAGCCTTTGTCTGGATACATGACTGAGAAAATAACAAGACAAAAATACAAAAGATACAATTTGACACAGAGTTGTCATAACAAGACAAAATGCCAAAATACACAAAAACAAGGAACTTCGAACTCACGCCTGGTAATCTCCTTGGGTTCTTTCATATAGTGGCTCGCCAGTTTCTTCAAACTCTGGTGCTGAAAAAATCAAGGTCCGTCAGAACCAGACCAGCAAGTGCACACACGAAAAGAGGGAACCATAAAATGGAAATGTGAAAATAAAAGGGCAATTTAAGTAGTGCATTGGAATGAAAAAATAATATATCTGACAGTAATACAAACTGACAGATATAACACTAGCGAGAATAACAGAACAATAAATCATCTGTAATAAGGTCGTGCATGCGTACTATGACTTGAATATAATGGACATGAAGTGTCATGAACGAGTAATGTCGTCTAACATAATCACAAGATCACAAGAACACAGGATCACAAGTTAAAATAACATGGTAGGTCCAAGAACGTCATGTAGTCAAGATCATCCATGTCACAAGTAATAATCCTAAGTCTGACAGGTTTTATTACCCTAACTAATGCAGTCATCCTGTGCCCCATCCCTTTAGGATATCTGCATATTAAAAAGGATACGTTTGTGGATCCTGAGCAGCAGGGAGGAAAACAGGTTGGTGTACTCATGTATACAAGTAAAAAGTGCGCGCATGAGTTACAAGCTCACGGGAACACATGTGGCATCCAAACCCACAAGGGATCCCCTTCCAAGCACACCTCCCTGATCCTCTGCTACTGGTCTCCCCCAATAATCCCCAGCTTGGTGAATTTCATTAGACAAATATAATGCAGTGTATTGGGGTGTAAACATAATCACAAAATAATAATTATGAGATCTGTCTGAGAAATGAGTACTAACAAAGAGTGACATCAGCTTACTTGTTCAGCATTTACTGATTAAAAATAATGCTAGAAAATTTATACTTATTTTTCAATCATCATTTTCATTAATGTAACAAATATCCTATTTAAAATGCATGCATGTCTTACAATACACATGATCAAGGAAGAATACAGGAAATTGAGGCATGAAAGAAAGTTATAAATCAACAGGAAAATAAAGAGAAGAGTATATGTACACTTGCCTTATGTCGTTGGAACCTGATTTCCCTTAATGGCAACTGGCACTGAGTAAGATTCGCGGTCTTAGCTAAGAATTCCTCTACTCCTTCCCGTACACCTCCAAGTGCTCATTGTCTCTCAGAATCTCTCTGTTGATAGAATTTCTATAGTTCTGTTTGGAGAGGGCTTCAATTTATAAGCAAAAGAGAGTCTTCCATAAAAAAAGGGCAGAAGACATGACCGGAGGCTAGCCGTAGTGGGCGGTGAACGTGGCCTCGATTCGCGCTTGCATCGCGCGCACGATGCAGCGAGTAGTGCGCGCAGAGAGATAGGAGGGAAAGGGAATTGAGTAGATATAATCTTTCTCGTATCCTTTGTGTAAAAATCATATTATTTAATTATATTCTGGATTAAAATAGGACTTTTATCCAATACTAGAGAAATTCAGGGTCCTAAATGTAAAATTTTAACAATATAAAATTATAAAAAATTTAAAAATAATATCACCGTTGACGTGACGTGCGGCCCACCGCACCTGCGTGGGCGAGCCGCGTGGCGGCAGCCCCACGTGGGCCAGTTGCCGCCACGTGGCAGCGCGCCACTGGGTGAATTATTTTTCTCTTTTTTCCTTGCCTTCTTAATTCGGTTAAATTCCTATTTAATTCAAAAAATTTCCTAAAACTCCTAAAAATAGAAAATATTATTTTAAGCATCACTGAGAAATCGAATTCGCGAAATTCATCCCCGGTTGTAAATAAAAAATTCTGGAGTGTTTAGCGACATTGATTGGTCACAAATTTCGCGATTTTTCTATTAATCCCAGAAAATTTTCAAAAAAATCTAGAAAAATTTGAAATATTGAAAAATTATATTAGAGTTAAAGTAGACTCAGTCTAGGCCACCAGGATGGCCAATACAGGTATTTATACCTTACCGATCACCCGTGGAAATACATGTGACTGGAACCGAGGGTTACAGCAGCTGGGTTCTTGGTTTGCATCAGCACGACCGCCACAGGTGATTGGGAGTTCAGCTGCGAACTCATTATCGAAGACGTATCGTTTACATAACATCTTTGCACAGGAGCCTCAGCACCAGATAGCAAAAGGAGAATCTCAAGAATAATCAGCCTTCACTGTTCAGCAGAGACAACTGGGGCAGTTTGGCAGTTAAGACGTAAGAGGTAATCGTGATGGAGGTCGTGGCAATAGAAGAGGAATAAGTACTTGTTATTCAGGGGGCAAATTTGGAGGTAGAGCTAGTTCAGATGGACTTGTTGAGCCCAAAATCTGTCTCTGCAAGGAACAAGGTCACACAAAGTTCACATATTGGAAACTAACAGGCAAACCTACTCAGCCTTCACGAGCAACTCATGTGGCGTCAATTCAAGAGGAGTCTTCTTCATCTAGGGGCGTGACTATGTTTGACAAACAGTTTGAGAGGTATCTGCTCAGGTGGTGCCATCCTCTTCTTCTATAGCCACTTTAACTCAGACAGGTAATTCCACCGCTTGTCTTACGTCTACATTCAGTATCGTCGTTACTTCCTGAAACATTAGCAGATGATTCTACATCTTATATAGAAGGTGTAGGTACTACTAATGCTACACAGTACTTATCACATCATTTGTCCTTTATGTTCCAAAATTTCAATTCAATTTGTTATAAGTTAGCCACCTTACAAAATCTTTAAACTGTTCGATAACTTTCTTTCCTAAAACAGTTTCAGGAGCTTGGGACGCGAAACACACTTGGCACAGGGCGTGCGACCTTCGGCCTTTATCTCCTAGAGACAGATCTTGCAGTGGCATGCTCCAATTCTACTCTTTACTTGGATATTCATTGTCAATTAGACCAGCATCCTTTGGAAAGTTTAAAAAATTGATTCCCACTTTGGGTCATGTACCTGTGTTAGATTGTGCGCCATGTTAATTTGGGTAAACATCACCGTGGGTCTTATCCATTGTGAGTCAATAAAAGAATGAATAAACCTTTTGAGTTAGTGCATTCTGATATTTGGAGTCCATGTCAAGTCAATTCAAAACTTGGTTTTAAATATTTTATTACAATTGTGGATGATTACTCTCGTATAACTTGGCTATATTTAATGAAAGCCGTTCAGATGTGCTTTTTGTTTTTTAAAACTTTTGTGCTGAGATAAAAAATTAATTTGATACGATTGTGTGAATTCCAAGATCCAACAATGCCAAGGAGTTTTTTAGCTCATCTTTTGTAGACTTAGTGTTACAGTCTGATAGAGTCTATGAATCTTCATGTCCTTATACTCCTCAGTAGAATGCTATTACAGAACCCAAAAATAAACACTTGTTAGAAGTCGAACGTATAATTCTGATTCACATGAAAGTTCCTAAAATATTTTGAGATGCAGTTCTTATAGTTTTTTACCTTATCAATCGTATACCTTCGTCTATTCTTGAGAGGCAGATCCCATACTCTTTACTCAATCAACATACAACTCTCTTTCTTTTGCCACCAAAATTTTTGGATGTATCTATTTTGTGCATGATAATCGCACTGACAAAACTAAGTTAGAAGTGTGAGCTCTTAAATGTGTTTTCTTAAGATATTCTAAGACTTAAAAAGGATACAAATGCTATCTGTCCTAATTTGAAAAAATTTGTGATTTTTGCTAATGTTACTTTTTTTGAGTTTAGACCCTATTTTGAAAAAGATTTATCTCTGGTGGAGTCTGTTGATAACCCTGTTTACTCTCTTTTAAGATCGCTCTCATCTAGTGAGTCACCTCAAGCCAAGAGGATTTAGAACCACTACCATCCACTCAGGATAAGTCCATACAGATGTATAAACGCCAAGTTGCAGGGTGTAATCAGACTCAGCGCCTATGCTAGTTCTCTTTGTTACTCCATCTGGTAAGCATATTTCTTCTTCTAATGAGATCGTTACTCCTAATAATGTTCCATCTCTTCTTTCTGATGATGAATTACAATCTGATATTGCTCTTCGCAAAGGCAAACGGGGTTATACTTCGCATCCTTTATATAATTTTCTTTCTAATGCTAATTTGTCTCCGTCCTTTCATGCTTTTGTCTCCTCTATTGATTCTTACCCCATTCTCAAGTCTTTGTCAGAGGCTCTACCCCATCCAGGTTGGCAAGAGGCTATGAAAGAAGAGATGACAGCTTTAAAGCATAATGGAACTTGGAATTTGGTGCCTCTTCCAAATGGGAAGAAAAGAATTGGTTGTCGTTGATTTATACAGTGAAACTTAATCCGGATGGCACTTTGGCTCGCTTGAAGGTTCGATTGGTGATTAAACAGTATTCTTAGATATACTGAGTTGATTATCAGGATACCTTTTTCCATGTCATCAAAATCACCTCTGTGTGCCTGCTTATTTCTCTTGCTGCCACTTATCACTGGTTCTTGCATCAGCTTAACATTAAGAATGCTTTCCTTTCATGGTGTTCTTGAGGAAGAAGTTTACATGGAGCAACTATCAGGTTTTGTTACTCAGAGAGAATCAGCAAAAGTTTATCAGTTGAGGAAATCATTATAGTTTGGGAGATTTGCCTTAGTTGTTCAGGAGTTTGAACTCTTTCATTCCCAGAAGGATCATTGTCTTCTTTTGATACCATCAGGGGAAGTGAACTTTATTGGTTATTCATGTGTAGTGATTGCGGGTAATGATAATCTGAGAATTAGTGAACTAAGTTGCACAAGAAATTTCAGACAAAGGATCTAAGATCATTGAGATATATCAGTTGAGTATTGAAGTGACAAGACCTAGAAAAAGGATATTTCTTTCTCAGAGAAAGTATGTATTGGACATGCTTTCTGAAGCAGACATGTTAGGGTGTAGACCAATAGAATCGCCAATAGATCCAAACTCCAAGTTGCTACTAGATCAAAGGAAATTGTTAGATAATCCGAGAAGACATAGGAGACTTGTGGATAAACCGAACTACCTTATAATGACAAGACCGGAAATTGCATACACTATTACTGTGGTGAGCCAATTCGTAGATGCTCTATGGACCAGTCATTGAGATGCACTTCTTCGAGTGCTTCGGTATCTGACAAGTCCCCTAGGCAAAAACTTATATTCAGATTGCGGTCATAGACATGTGACGGGTTTTTCTAATGCAATTTGGGTAGGATCACCGACAGATAGATGATCTACTACTGGTTACTCTGTATTTATCAGAGGAAATATTTTGTCTTGAAAAAACAAGAAACAAGATGTGATTTCCAGATCCAGTGTTGAGTCCAAGTATCGAGGCATGGCCAATGTCACTTGCGAGTTGATTTAGATACGAGATCTTCTAAGGAAGTTGCATCTTTTATCACCATCTCTTATGAGATTATATTGTGATAATGAGGCAGCAATTCACATTGCATAAAATCTTTTTTTTAAGCACAATGAGGTTGATTGTCGCCTTTTTCGTCAAAAAATAATCGATGACAAAATTATTGAGACTCGAAATGTTTGCTCTGTTGATCAACTAGTAGATCTTTTGACAAAACCTCTTAGAGGTTCACGAATTAGATTTATTTGTGACAAGCGGGGCATATACAATGTATACAGTGTTTTAAATGTCGGCCGATATTTTTAAAATGTCGGCCGACATTTCGATTTCAATCCCTCACCGCCACGACATCCCCACCCACATTTGTTAGGTGTTTTGGAAAATGCCGGCTGACATTTCGGGAAAAATCCAATATGTCAGCCGACATTTAGGGAAATTGTCGCTAAATGTCGGCCGACATTTCGAGAAAACCCAATATGTTGATTGACCTTAGAAGTCGGAGTAATTGAGAAATTTTTACAATGGATCAGTGAATGTATGCAAAATATTAAGTATACCTATTATAAACACATTTTTGTAGTTTTGCATAAGCTGTGTGTGTATTACCTTGATAAAAATTTTTAAAATAAATTATTTAAGACATCTAGGATATATATTTGTTATCCGTCATGACGTCCAAAATTTACAAGATGGCTCTGAAATATCTCTGAAATCTGTAATCTGACATCCGATTATGACATCCGACATTTCTCCAATATCCGAAATTTAAAACACTAGATGTATATGCTCTAGCTTGGGAGTGTTAGAAAATAGCTAGACAGATAAGGTGTTTTACGTAAAAAGTCTCTATATAATAATATATAGTAGGTGAGTGGGATCTAGTAATCTCAACTAACCTTTTAGCCAAATACAACTTTCTCAGTAATAATAGAATTGTTTTAAGTAGTTTTCAGTACCCTTCAAGTTTATTATACTATCATTTTACATATTCGTTATTCTAATTTAATAGTTGCTCCTTCCACTGTAACACAATACCCTACTGTGGTGGAGATTTTTCGTTGTGGATAATCAGACGGTCGATCCACACCACAAGCGAAAGAGGGAGACTAGAGTGTAAGTATAAAGTAGTGAGCACAACATAGACAATGAAAACACAGGATTTTTACAAGAAACTACAAATCGGGAAAAACCACGGGGAGGAGGAACTATAACTCATGAGTTTACAGGAATTACAGGATTTGGATGGTGTGTACTGAGTTTTGATTGAGTGGAAGGAAAAGGCTTTTTTCTTGTTGGAGGAGATCTATTTGTACAGAACTATTGATAGTGAAGGAGAACTGATGAGGTTTCTGCACAATCTCCACGTGCAAGTTTGTTGTAATGGTTATGATTATGGGCGTTGGACTGTTGGGAGCAGAAAATATCTTCACTGTCTATAATTGTTCGCCTTGAATGCAGAGTCGTTACATATCTTCAACGTGGGAGAGGGGACGTGGCGTAATTGCAGGCGGAGATCTCGATGGTCGTTACTAGGGACTTCCGGAGTGAATTCAGGAATCTTGAATCGTAGGTGACTTCGGACTGTAATGTCTTCGGAAAGGAGGTGGCTTCAGGGTGGCTCTGGGTGGCGGAGCTTGAAGGGAAGGACCAAGAGTTGTGAGCATCTCGGTGGGAGGATATCAGTTGCATGGATACGTGTCAATATCTTAATGAGGGTCAATTTGTTACCACTACAAATATCCCCCCAGGCTCTTTTGCTTGTCGGAGCCTGTTAAAGGGAAGTCGGAAGAGCAAAGTTGATAGAGATCCTTTAAAGGCGTTGAATTCTTTTCGATGTTGGTGAAGGAAAGGATCTGGTTCATCAATGTGAATCTTCTGAATTTTGCCTGGAGATCGTGTGGCTGGATGACAGCTGGCACGTCGATAGATTACACTGTCTTGGAATCTGTGAGTGATGTCTTTTCGAATCCTAGTGCCATAATGACTAGGATCGTGCAGCAGAGGCGATTGATATCCTACCGATTCGATTGACCGAGGATTTTGAGGTGTCGCCGATGAAGCACTCCTTCCAGAGCTTCGACCTTTTCCTCAAAGGGCCGGTGGTGTGATATCATCACTGGCTTGCGAACTTCCATCTGAGGTTCGAGGCGGAGAGGAGAAGATTCATCTGAATGATTTTTCTTTTTTGAGGGAACCTCTCGGAGCTTTCTCCGGGATCTTCTGGGCAGTAGTGTAAGTAATGAGACTGCCCTCTGACAGATATTCTCTGTAGGACATGCTTCCTGAGTTCAGAGGTATTGTCGGACGTTGCAACAGGATGAAAAGGTCGAATCATCTGTATTTTTTTCAAAAAAGTGTAAACACAAAATCTTAATGGAATTTGTATTACTCTTATTAGATGTAATCAAATATATATTTGAATAGATGTATTTAGAATGGAAAGACTTTTTAGAATAAAACATGCATAATGTTCTTTGGAACTTTGTTTAGATCTTGCATGGTTTGCTTTACCATTAACTTTGTTCAGAATTGATCATGTCTCCTTGGAGTGCCTGTGTCACGGGCGGATTCTTTTGACCTTGAACCACTCAAACCCGCGTGGTACTTAACTCACTCTTTTCCCTTAGAAGCGAAACTAAGTCAACCTAACCCTCACACTCACTCAAGAGAGAGAGAGAATACTTAAGAGAAGAAGTGTGAGTTTGCATTGCTTATGCTTACTTTATTGTCTACAAATGAGCATCCTTGACCCCTATTTATAGGCAAGGGCTTATATAAGGAATTCTCTAGATTGGAGGCTTCTAGAATATCTAAAAGTTTCCATACATTCATGCCTAAATATCTTCCTTTAGAATCTTCTATGAAAATATCCCTCTTTACATCATATTTACAATGATGTTCTAAAACACTCTAAAACTCCCTAAAGTATTATGCAACTCTACCACATAGGATGAACCCAAAATGAGCCCAAGTGCCCAAAATGGAGCGGTTCGTGACATTCTCTTCTACCTATCCGAGCAATGCCCTCATCGCTGAGCTTTCTTCCAATGGAACTTCTCGATCAAGTTCTCGAACTGCCAAAGAGCTCGTGCCGGTTCCCAACTGCTCTCTATCAGGCAATCCCTTCCACTTCACAAAGTATTCCAATCTCGGATGGTTGTTCACTTCATGAACCGTCCTATCCGCTATGATCTCCTCAGCCTCCTTGTCGAACTCCATGCGAATTCCTACTGGTGCTCGACTGAATTTCCCACGATTCGGATTTTCCGTGTCCTTATAGTAAGGTTTTAACATGCTCACATGAAAAACTGGATGATACTTTACCGTTGGGGAAAGTCGTTCTCTATAGGCTACATTCCCCACTCTTTTCTCAATAGGACATGGGCCTCCGTACTTCCTTATCAAGCTCTTGTGTGGCCCCTTATAACGATCCAAAGTAGAAAGCTTGACAAGGACCAGGTCACCAACCTGATATTACATATGCCTCCTCTTCTTGTCAGCCCATTTTTTCATCCTCTTGACCATCTTGTTTAGACACAAACGCGCCAACTCACTCTGCTCTTGCCACCCCTTAGCAAATTTATAGGCAGTCGGGCTATTTCCCTTGTAAGCTGTGGCAATAGCGTTAGGAGTGAGCAGCTGTTGTCTATTGACGATCTCGAACGGACTCTTTCTAGTAGACTCACTCCTTTGTAGATTATAGGAGAATTGGGCTATGTCCAGAAGCTTCGCTCAATCCTGATGGTTGGCATTCACATAGTGCCTCAGGTAGACCTCCAACAAGCCATTCACCCGCTCTTTCTTGCCATCCATTTGAGGGTGGAAGCTAGTGGAGAAGTTCAAATCCGACCCCATAAGCTTGAAGAGCTCCGTCCAGAACCTACGTGTGAAGCGGCCATCTCGATCACTCACGATCGTCTTAGGCAAACCCCAATACTTCACCACATGCCTCAAGAATAATGGGGTTGCGATCTTACACTTACAATCGTCTTAGGCGAACAGAGAGAAGGTCGCTGCCAAGTGCTGGGGTTGGATGGCGCTTGATGGCCGAGGGACTTGAAAGTGACGATGACGAGAAGGATCGGCCAGTAGAAAGAAGGATCAGCCAGTAGAAAGAAGATCAACAACGAGAAGGGCGGGCATTGTTGGCATTGACGAGGGGAAGCAGAGAGTAGAGTAAGGAAGGAGATCATCCAGAGAAGAGAAGACAGATTTTCATTTTGACTCATCATTCATCAGAGAGAGGAGGAAGAGAGGAGATGAAGACAAGAGAGAGTTCAAACAAGAGACATTTTTTCATTAAACATCCATCCCTTCAATACAAGGTACAATTGCCTCATATAAGCTACAACTTCTTAACTACCCACCACCACAAGTTATAACTACCCACTACCACAAGTTATAAATACGCACTAAAACCACTACACACAACTAAAATACATGTAAATACAAAAGAAAATACAAACTATAACAAATATACTAAAATACAAATAAAAATGGAACTAAGATGTATCCATCAATTCTCCCCAAATGGGAGAGAACTTGACGTTGTCGAGTCAACTGCAGAGCTGCTCTCTTACTGCTGTAAGTTCATTTCTTGCAACTCAGAATATTAGTCAAGTTGCATCATAAATTCATCATCTAAAATGTTATTAATTTTCTCTGCTTTATAAGATGAATATTTGAAAGTGGAGAAGTAAGGACTCTCGAAAATTGGCTCAGGGTAAGGCTCATCAACTAATGGGTTGCCTATGGATAGTCAAAATCTTGTAAACCACTTAGTCTTCAATATTGAAACTAAAACTGATATCAAATTTATAACATAAGTATTGTAATTTAAATTCTTTTAAGATTTTGAAAAGTCCAGCATCACAGACTTGCAAATCTTTAACAGTTTCTTGAAGAAACCATTTCGGACGAATCTGAACCATCACAAAATTATCAATACTAAAAGTTTTAAATTCCTTTCCTGGTGTCAGATTATAACTTATAGCTAGCGTTGCTTGTTCAAATATTTCACTAATTTCTCATATGCAGAACTTGTATGTGTATGAAAAAATATGATGCAGACTCTGCTATTTGACCTAAAATGCAGACTCAGAAATTTTATAATGAAATGCAGTAAAGAACTTAACTTAGCGCCTATCATTGCTAAAGGGGTCTTCCAAAAAAATAGCTAATAAACTTTAACTCCTTATTGGACATTAAAAGTTTTAGGCACTTGAATCATCGAATCAACAATATACACGACCTGGATCAAAAGGGTTATCAGAGGTATGATCTTAAAGGTCGTGACAGTTTACCTGTTTAGCAATGAAGATGAAAAATATACAAACAGGCAAAGGCTGAGGAGATGCCCCCTTAAGTTTAACAGTAATGGAAGAGAAGTTGATAGTCTGTAAGGCATCATGTTCTCCCATAACTGCATCCTCAAAATTTTTTAATATAGACCGATCATAGATGATAACATCCTTGATCATACCCATATTCTTTATCACGAAATAACTACAGAACTCGTCCTCATAGAAATGAATATTTATTGGGACAAAGCACTGTTATGTGATCTCTAGTGGCAACTCATCAACTTACCTTTTGAGTTCAATGTGCATGATAGGATCAATCCTATGGTGTGGCAAGTCAGAAAGACTAGCTCCTGGGGTTAAGTCAATGACGTGTTGGATATCACGCATCGATTGTAGTCTGTCTGGGAGGTCTACATGAAGAACTTCAACAATCCCCGTAATCACATGGATAAGTTTGGAAAAATTGGAGTACTGTCTTTAGGTGGAATAACAGTAAACTCTGTAATCACAGAGGTGACTTCAACAAACTCTGTTATCACTGGGATGGCCTCAGAAGGAATTAGAGTACTGGACTCCTCAATGTCATCGCCCTGAATCTTTTTGTCAGAGACATAGTCTTCAGGTCCTTCCACCTAGTAAATGAATTCTTCAAAGTCAGACTCTGACTCTGTTATAGAAAGTTTATCAATGGCAACTATGAATAGGCTCAGTGTCGGCAGTAGAGGAGGAAGGTGTTGATAACTAGGGCAGACGAGACTAGGAGTTAGCAGTAAAGGAGAAAAGGACTCTGAATTTATTACAGATGGTTCCCTAACTTTGGCGTCTTTGGCTGGGTTTGGACATATAACAGCATCATGTCATAACTTTGGCATTGTTACACTGGATTGCAAGACAAAGTGTGGAGAAGTCTTTTTTAGTGTTTTGGCCTTTAGCATTACTTGTAACGATTTTGACTTTAGTGTCCATCTTATATGCCAGCGTTTATGTATTACCCGGCTGTGAGTATTGATATGACGTGGACTTGAATGTTGGGACTCGGTGATTCTAACTCCTAAACGTATAACCTAAATTGGGAGCATCAAATTATTGAACCAAAGTGTCAGCTATCTCAGTAATTCCACGAGTGAAATGATATTTTTGATTCAGATGAGCCTTCATGTCATGCCAAGTTCCAAGAGGGAATTCTCCTCTTAACTCACGGAGAGTCTCAAAGGCAGACCAATATCGACTTGCTTGGCTAGTCAACTTCATGGCAGCAAAGCCAACTTTCTCAGCCTCAGACAATAGGTATCGTTTGAAGTACCTATCCATGCTTTGTAGCCAATCTAAAAAATTTTGCGGACCAGAACGATCATAATAATCCAGACGACCATCAAAGGTTGGTATGTCCAATTGGATGCTCTTCAATTATTGGTCAACATGATATTGTTCATCATGCCTTCGGTATTATTGGAACAAACCATGTTGTCCTTCATGTTCATGGAGGTGCTCGTGATAGTTCTCAGTCCTATGCAAAGACTCTAAGAAATGCTTTGATTTGGGAAACATGTTATCTATATGCTTCATTAAAGCATCCCATTTTGGTAGGAGATTGGGATTCATTGATTCTTTTTTATTTGATGCGAAAGAAAAAAATTTTCTAAACAAATGCTGAATGAAAAGATTTTTTTTTTAACCTAGAGCACGGTGTTCCTACCTAAAACTGGCTCTGATACCAAACTGATGTGAAACGGTAAGTGCGTATCATGTAGGGAATCAGTGATATGCAAACTCGCTACGTTTCACCAAATAGAAGGATTTTTGAAAGGAAAATAACTCAAAACTAGCTGTGTTGCAAATGGATTTAAACAAAATTGAGCATCTCTAATCTTAACGAAATTAAAAATAATAATCATGCATGATTGCGACAGTTCTCTTCGCAATATTAAGACATGCAATTCACAAGTTAACAGATTCACACATCTCACCATATAGCGGGCAGCAGACAATAATGATAATATTTCAGAGATAAATCAATTGATGTAACAAAGTAATAACTCAATTTGCTAAAATAAGACTCACTGATGTGATCTGCTGTTGTAATGCTGCTGATATTTTCTATTGTTGTTGAACGTTGCTTGCACATGAGAGAGACTGATACTGATCAGAACGTTGAAGTCTTGGAGAGAATTGCTTGCACACGAGCAGATGGCACAAATTTTTGGGACTCGTGGTCACGTGCAGAACAGAGGGAAGGTCGCTGCCAAGTGCTGGTGTTAGATGGCGCTCGGATGGCTGAGGGACTTGAAAGTGACGATGACGAGAAGGATCAGCCAGCAGAAAGAAGATCAACAAAAAGAAGGGCGGGCATTGTTCGCATTGACGAGGGGAAGCAGAGGTAGAGTAAGGAAGGAGATCATCTAGAGAAGAGAAGGCAAATATTTTCATTTTGACTCATCATTCATCAGAGAGAGGAGGAAGAGAGGAGATGAAGACAAGAGAGAGTTTAGACAAGAGGCATTTTACATTAAACATTCATCCCTTCAATATAAGGTACAATTGCCTCATATAAGCTACAACTTCTTAACTACCCACTACCACAAGTTATTACTCACTACCACAAATTATAAATACCCACTACCACCACTACACACAACTGAAATACATGTAAATACAAAAGAAAATATAAGTAAATACTATAACAAACATTCTAAAATACAAATAAAAATGGAACTAAGATGTACCCATCAATTCTCCCCAGATGGGAGAGAACTTGACGCTGTCGAGTCAACTGCACAGCTGCTCTCTTACTGTTGTAAGTTCATTTCTTGCAACTCAGAATATTAGTTAAGTTGCATCATAAATTCATCATCTAAAATGTTATCAATTTTCTCTACTTTATAGGATGAATATTTGAAAGTGAAGAAGTGAAGGACTCTCGAAAATTGGCTCAGGGTAAGGCTCATCAACTAGTGGATAATCAAAATCTTGTAAATCATTTAGTCTTCAATATTGAAACTAAAATTGATGCCAAATTTATAACATAAGTATTGTAATTTAAATTCTTTTAAGATTTTGAAAAGTCCAGCATTACAAACTTGCAAATCTTTAACAGTTTTTTGAGGAAAACATTTCGGATGAATCCGAACCATCACAAAATTGTCAGCACTAAAAGTTTTAAATTCCTTTCCTGATGTCAGATCATAACTTATACTTAGTGTTGCTTGTTCAAATGTATCACTGATTTCTCAAATGTAGAACTTGCATGTGTGCAACAAAATATGATGCAAACTCTGATGTGTAGACCTAAAATGCAGACTCAGAAACTCTACAATGAAATGTAGTAGAAAACTTAACTTAGTGCCTATCATTGCTAAAGGGGTCTTCCAAAAAAAAGCTAATGAACTTTGACTCCTTATTGGACATTAAAAGTTTTAGGCACTTGGATCATCGAATCAACAATATACACGACATGGATCAAAAGGGGTTATCAGAGGTATGATCCTAAAGGTATGTGATAGTTTACCTATTTTAGTAATGAAGATAAAAGATATGTAAACAAGTAAAGGCAGAGGAGATGCCCCCTAAAGTTTAACAGTAATGGAAGAGAAGTTGATAGTCTGTAAAGAATCATGTTCTTTCATAACTGCATCCTCAAAAAATTTTGATATAGATCGATCATAGATGATAACATTCTTGATCATACTCACATTCTTTGTCAGAACTTGTCCTCATAGAAATGAATGTTTATTAGGACAAAGCATTGTTGTCTGATCTCTAATGACAACGCATCAACTTGTCTTCTGAGTTCAATGTACATGGTAGGATCAATCCTATGGTGTGGCAAGTCAGGAAGACTAGCTCCTGGGGTTAATTCAATGATGTAATGGATATCACGCATCGATTGTAGTCTGTCTGAGAGGTCTTCATTTAGAACTTCAGCAATCCCGATAATCACATGGATAAGTTTGGAGGAAATTGGAGTACTGTCTTTAGGTGGGATATCAGTAAACTCTGTAATCACAGAGGTGACTTCAACAAACTCTATTATTCCTGGGGTGGCCTCAGGAGGAATTGGAGTATTGGACTCATCAATGTCATCACCGTGGATTTTTTTTGTCACAGACATAGTCTTCAAGTTCTTCCACCTGGTAAATGAATTCTTCAAAGTCAGACTCTGACTCTGTTATAGACAGTTTATCAATGGCAATTATGAATAGGCTCAGTGTCCGCAGTAGAGGAGAAAGGTGCTGACGACTAGGGCAGACGAGACTAGGAGTTAGCAGTAAAGAAGAAAGGGGCTCTGAATTTGTTACAGATGGTTCCCTAACTTTGGCGTCTTTGACTGGGTTTGGACATATGACAGCATCATGTCATAACTTTAGCATTGTTATACAGGATTGCAAGACAAAGTGTGAAGAAGTCTTTTAGTGTTTTGGCCTTTAGCGTTACTTGTAACGCTTTTGTCTTTAGTGTCCATCTTATATGCCGGTGTTTGCGTATTACCCTGCTGTGAATATTGATATGACGTGGACTTGAATATTGGGACTTGGTGATTCTGACTCCTAAATGTATAACCTAAATTGGGAGCATCAAATTGTTGAACCAAAGTGTCAGCTACCTCAGTAATTCCATGAGTGAAATGATACTTTTGATTCAGATGAGCCTTCATGTCATGCCAAGTTCCAATAGAGAATTCTCCTCTTAACTCACGGAGAGTCTCAAGGGCAGACCAATATCGACTTGCTTGGCTAGTCAACTTCATAGCAGCAAAGCTAACTTTCTCAGCTTCAGACAATAGGTATCGTTTGAAGTACCTATCCATGCTTTGTAGCCAATCCAAAAAATTTTGCGGACCAGAACGATCATAATAATCCAGACGATCATCAAAGGTTGATATGTCCAATTGGATGCTCTTCAAGTATCGGTCAACATGATATTGTTCATCATGCCTTTAGTATTATTGGAACAAACCATGTCCTTCACGTTCATGGAGGTGCTCGCGATAGTTCTCAGTCCTATGCAAAGACTCTAAGAAATGTTTTGATTTGAAAAACATGTTATCTATGTGCATCAATGTAGCATCCCATTTTGGTAGGAGATTGGAATCCATTGATTCTTTTTTTGATGCCAAAGAAAGAAAAAAATTTCTAAACAAATGCCTAATGAAAAGATTTTTTTTAACCTAGTGCACAGTGTTCCTACTTTAACCTGGCTCTGATAACAAACTGATGTGAAACAGTAGGTGCGTGTCATGATCAAACTCTCTATGTTTCACCAAATAGAACGATATTCGATAGGAAAACAACTCAAAAGTAGCAGTGTTGCAAATGAATTAAAACAAAATTAAACATCTCTAATCTTAACAAAATTAAAAACAATAATAACGCACAGTTCTCTTCGCAATATTAAGACAAACAATTCATAAGTTAACAGATTCACACATCTCATTATATAGTGGGCAGCAGAAAATAATGATAATATTTCGGAGATAAATCAATTGATGTAATAAACTAATAACTCAATTTGTTAAAATAAGACTCACTGATGTGATCTACTGTTGCTTATATTTTCTATTGTTGTTGAACGTTGCTTGCACATGGGAGAGATTGATACTGATCAGAACGTTGAAGTCTAGGAAGAAGATGTTTGCACACGAGCAGATGGCACAGATTTTTGCGACTCGTGGTCACGTGCAGAACAGAGGAAAGGTCGCTGCCAAGTGCTGGTGTTGGATGGCGCTGGATGGCCAAGGGACTTGAAAGTGACGATGACGAGAAGGATTAGGCAGTAGAAAGAAGATCAACAAAGAGAAAAGCGGGCATTGTTAGCATTGACGAGGAAAAACAGAGAGTAGAGTAAGAAAAGAAATCATCCAGAGAAAAGAAGGCAAAGATTTTCATTTTGATTCATCATTCATTAGAGAGAGAGAAAGAGGAGAGGAAGACAAGAGAGAGTTCAAACAAGAGGCATTTTTTTCATTAAACATACATCCCTTCAATACAAGGTACAATTGCCTCATATAGACTGCAACTTCTTAACAACCCACTATCACAAGTTATAACTACCCACTACCACACTAAAAGTTATAACTACCCACTACCACCACTACACAACTGAAATACATGTAAATACAAAAGAAAATACAAGTAAATACTATAACAAATATACTAAAATACAAATAAAAATGGAACTAAGATGTCCCCATCATACATACATTATAAATTGTCGGATAAGTTATAGGAGTGTCTGGAGAACTATCCCTCCAGCATTTGTTTATCCAGGTATCAGAACTTTACCGGATACAGGTAAGTCTCCTTGATTGAAGTATCCATGCGACAAAAACATAAAAGAGTAAGAAACAAAGTGTTGCTTCTCATTCTAATGCAGAGGTAGTATCAATTTATGGTGAATTATCAGGGTTGTGGGTTCAGATTCTTCTTACAAAATTGCATTGTGATAACAAATCAGCAATCAGCATTGGTAGTGATCCAGTTTATCATGAAGAAAGCAGAGAGATTGACTGAAAGTGAACTAATGATTGCCTGAGTTTACCAATTATTCCCACTGCTCTCCAGCTAGCAGAGGTTTTCAGTAGGTGATTGCTCAAAACCTCGATTTCAATCCATATTTCCAAGTCAGGATGATTGATATCCATGCTTCAGTTCAGGGGGAGTTGTTAGAAAACACTGTACTCAAGCCATGTTAAGGATAAAGACATTGTCTATAACTTGGAAACCGAACACTATTCGGAGGATAGCATCTAGGTAACTACAAGACTGACAACTTCAAATAATGTAAAAGATGCGGGCTAAATTTACTGTTTGTGGACCAGCTGAATTGCATTGTTTCCTAAAATATTAAACATGCCAAAACCACTGGTTGATCCAAAAAGAAGAGCTGATATGTTATTGCAAAGATTCATCAGTAAAAGACTTATTTCAGTGTCTAAATTCTAAAATATCATTGGTGAATGATGGATTAGAAATTGGGTGGAATGCAGCCTTGCCAAATGTCTAATCAAGATTGCCCATTACTGAGGCAACATTGTAACTGAAACATTAAAGAAGATCAAAATGATGGCCCAGGTGATGTTATCCAGTTACGAACACTAATAGACTACTCTTTGTAAGACGAAAGGGATAAAGACTCAAATAAATTCAAGGACGTGTTCGAAGAAATTCTGACCATCGGTTGGAATGGTTTGCCGATTCTGAGCAGCAAGGATAACTGGACTGATAAGATAGCAACTACGACCCAAGGAGTGATAAGTACTTGGACATGAATTTGTAAACCACCTATTAGGAAATTTAAATTTGGCCTACTTCTATACCTGATATATCGTACAACCTTTTGAGTGTTTTAATGAAATATGGTATAACATTCATATCGCCTTCTGGCAGAAACAGAACTTCAAAAAAAATAGAATTATTTTGATTCAATCATCTCTTTCTCAACTCATCCACTTTCATCATTGATTATATACTTACGATACCAAGAA
This sequence comes from Agave tequilana, assembly GCA_038442645.1. NCBI lineage: Eukaryota > Viridiplantae > Streptophyta > Magnoliopsida > Asparagales > Asparagaceae > Agave > Agave tequilana. The sequence goes on from JAVJIF010014973.1 coordinate 91,901, forward strand.
ATTACATGACATAATATAAATATCCCGTTTTATCTCTTTTTAAAAATTCAAGACAAGAATAGTAACTGATCCAAAGTAAAACATTCTTTTGGCAATAAACCAAAATCATAACAATGTCACTCAGCCAATAAACCTTCCATGGGACTTCTCAAGCATGGAGAGACATGAAGGGATCTAGAACTATTATTCCACAATACGTACAAGCATTCTCTTCTAAAATCGTTATATTTTTTATCATGTTCCCTTCATTATGGAAAAGCCGTGTACCTTAAGTTTGCATTTGCATAAATAAAGCAATCTAGCTATTGCAGAGGAAGCATTCACATAGAAACAAAAATAGCTGCAATCAAGAATAAGAAAATATAGAAGTAAATATGTAGAAACCTTGAATGACAAAACATTCACCAATACTTGACATGCTCAAGAAACATGATTATGACTCATTATCATGAGTCTACAAATGCAATCTTCAAAATATGGTGAAACAACAATGAAAGAAAAATATAAGTTTTACCTGGAAACAATCTTAGAAATAGTATTCACTGCATTGCTCACTTCAGTGGTGATGCTCATATTCATACACAATCTGCCAAGTAGCTATTTATCAAAAGTTCCGTAATTAGAAAGGTGAATATTCAAATGCCAGGATAGAAAATAAATCATAAGTGTAATAAGATCGACTACTGAGTACTGAGATAAATCAAGAACCTCATTTGCCAATTGAAGAAGTTCATCAGCATCTGCATCATGAAACCATCCATTTCTACAAGCATTCTACAAAGAGAACAGTAGCAGAATGGCATTAAAATCTAATATGAAACAGATGCATGAGAATAATCGACAAAAAGGTAAGAACAAATAAAAAAGAAGCATTAGAGGGATTGACAAAAAGGAAGAACCAATAGAAGATTGATGATAAGCAATCAAAAAGAATCATCCAACACAAAGAAGATGTCTAAGAAAAAGGGAAGATAAAACATTCGCTCAATAATTATGTACTTGGTTATATAGATGAACATGGAACAAAAAGTAATTGATTTACAACACATAGTAGTCCAAACAGACTCTAAACTTCTTGTTGATGCTATCAGTGATCTTATCCACATTCCTTGGCAATTATATTAATTAATTCAGAATATTAAACATCTCCTGAGGACTTGTGTAGCTAAAGTAATGCATATATATATATATATATATATATATATATATATATATATATATATATATATATATATATATATATATATATATATATATATATAGAGAGAGAGAGAGAGAGAGAGAGAAATGTATATCAGCCCGCGGGCTGAGAGTACTCTCTCAGCCTGCGGTGACGTGGCTCAATTTGTCACCTCACTAACTTGCGGCCCGCTTATAGGAAGAAGTTAAATTACCAAATACTCCTTATGAAAAGCTACTTTTTCTTTAACTTTCCTTTATTGTTTATTATTTTTTTTGCCCAAAAGGCAATTTTTGGAGCGCACGTTGTCAGACTTGTTTATTATTATTTTTTTCCCCTTTCTTTTTGCCGCTCTTTATATGATTTAGGTTATTGATTATAAATTATTTTTTTCCCCTATTTCCTTACCTCTCTTTGTCAGATCTAGGTTCTCCTATATAGTTTATTTTTTTGTGTATATAATGTAGACAGAGACTTTGGTCGCAGTGTACATGGTTAATTGCGACCAAGGTCGCAATGTTGTTATTGATAAAGAGGGCCAGCATCTGCAATCTAGGGTCGCAGTACAATGACTGCGACTTAGGTCGCAGTACGTTAGGTAGGTGTTTCCTTTATATTAACACGCATATGTTGTTATTGATAAAGAGGGCCAGCATCTGCAATCTAGGGTCGCAGTACAATGACTGCGACTTAGGTCGCAGTACGTTAGGTAGGTGTTTCCTTTATATTAACACGCATAGCGACCAAAGTCGCAGTGTTGTTGTTGATTAATACTAAAGACCAGCAACTGCGACCAAGGTCGCAGTGTATTTTATTAAGACTCGGCCAACAACTGCGATCAAAGTCGCAACCGAGTCCAACAACTGCGATCAAAGTCGCAACCTTCATTTTAAAATTAACCTTAGAAAATAGATTCACATATATTTAAAAAAAAACAAAATACAATTTTTAAACTTCTAATCCCCGTCATCACCATCGTAATCAGATTCGTCGTCAAGAGTATGACTGCTTTCGTCTTCCGTATCGCTTTCCGTCCCTTCCTCCTCTTCAGCGACAATCTCCTCTTCGCTTTCTTCCTCTTCATGTTTGTATTTTAGTTCATCAATGAACTCCCAGAACGGGTCGTCTGTATCAAGCTCATCCTCTGACCCGTAGCGAGGCATATCTTCAGAATTATACATCCAATCATCATTAGATGATTGGCTTCTTTCCGTGAAGACGGTGGAGAAGACATTTTTTGAATCTATTTTCTGAACAGTGAGAGTAACGAGTTTAAGCAAAAATAATTTAGTATGTTTTTAATCCTTTACTGATGACCCTTTATATATTTTTAATCCTGGAATTCCAAAGGATTTAAGCTCTCAAACCACGTGAATATCTCCCAAACTTATTTTCTACCTTTTCCCAAAAATTGTATACTTCCTAGATGACTGTTTAGTTATCCAAAACAGTTTAAAAGTTAATACACTATAACTTTAAATTACTTTGAACTCCAAAACAGTACATTATTGCGACCATAGTCGCATTGGGAACTGATAAATGATTAAGTAACTGCGACCATAAATTGTCAACCGTTAGTCATCAATTACTGTCCTTCGTATAATTTCTGAATGTTTGTCCGATCCTCCTATGAACAATTAAATTGGTGTTTACATATATATGCGACCATGGACTGCGACTATGATCGCAGTACCGCGACTATGATCGCAGTACTTAACGAGAGTGATAGTATAATCACAGTTTACGTATTATATTATATTTTTTGTTCTTTATTTTGTGAATGCTGTCTGATTCTCCTATGAACAATTAAATTGGTTTTTACATATATTATGCGACCATGTACCGCGACTATGATCGCAGTACCGCGACTATGGTCGCAGTATTTAACGAGAGCGATAGTATAATCACAGTTTACGTATTATTTTATATTCTTTTTGTTCTTTATTTTTTACTGTTGTCTGAATAAGGACTGATTCTATAGTCGCAGTTCACCGTATCTTTTGTCTCAGCCGCCTATAACGTATGATTCGATAGTATAATCACAGTTTATGTAAAGTAATTTTTATAAGATTTGATATACGCGAATTGATCTCAGGGTCGCATGGCTAATCCACCCTAGTCGCATATTAAAAATCTTTTACATAAGGCATGGGAAAGAAGATTGCGACTTTGGTCGCAGTACTGAAGGAGGTCGCATTGTTGTACGATAGAATGCGACTAGGGTCGCAGACGTTATATAAAGAAGTTTTGTTATACAATGACTGCGACTAGTGATTGCGACTGTGTCGCAGTTGTCATATAAAATTGAAATTATATTGTATTAGGTCGCATAAAAACGTTTTGTTATACTATGAGTGCGACTAGTGACTGCGACTGTGTCGCAGTTGTTATATTGTATTAAGTCTGCGACCATGGCATGTTTTTTAAATTTTCAATGCTTCTGCTTATTTTACATTATATTGATCCAATTTTTTTTAATTATATTTTTCGATGTATTAAAATTACGAATTTTATAACTGTAGATATATTCAACTGAAATTTTGTTTGTTCATGACTTTATTCCAGTTTAGAATTTAAAAAGGGGTATTTTTGTCAATTTGTTTCACGATTGTTTAGGCGGGATTTTTTTTGATTTTTTTTGGCGCCAACACACTGCGGCCGATGTGTGGCATATATTCAGCCACGTCCCGCCGGTTGAGAAACTCTCTCAGCCTGCAGGCTGAGGTACAGTAACCCCATATATATATATATATATATATATATATATAGGAAAATTTTCAAATGAGAAACTTTCTCATAATAAGCTTCGTGAGAAAACCATATAAGAGAGATTTTATGGATGATCCGAACCGTTCATCTTGATCTACATACTCTAATTAGACTACCAATAAAAAAATCACGCGATTCCAATTTTTTTTTACCTATGCATCAAGTGGCATCTTTATTCTACGGTGAATATAACGTATGTTTTGTAACCACTTGTTGTATGAATAAAAAGGCTCCAATAATACTAACGTATGTCCTATAGCTGACTCCTTAGCTTCCGAGGCTGTTGAGAAAGAATATCACATCACCCATCTGTTTTGCAATTCCAAAGCATATTGAGAAACTTGCATTCCTAGACTTATCTTCGCTTGTGAGACTCAGAGTTCAAAGGTTAGTTTATTTGAAGAATTTTATATTGTTTAGAGTGGTAAACCTTTCGCTTGGATTTTTATTGTACCTTGGAGTAGAATTTCCTCAGGGTGTTTGTGTCATGTGGTAAGGTTTATGTCTCCAGTCTCCCTCATGTAATGTACTTACTGCATTCATCTAATAAATAACAAAGGGCCAGCTGGGATTATAAAGAATATTCCAGCCACAAAAGAAAACAAGAAAAGAAAAGGACTAGAATATAAAAAGAATTAAAAAAATAATAATAACATGTATGACACAAAAATTCCACAGATCACAGATCTGGTTAAAAAATAAAGTAGACACTAATTGAAGAAAAAACAACTTAGCTGCTACAAATAATTAAACCAAAATAACTACATTGCAGAAAATGTGGAAATTATCATTTGGTAAATTATTTCAGTTTAACCAATTGTTCTACAGTCTTACAATAAGTTCAGGGAAGCTATTTTAACTATATTGCTATTATGATTCTGTGAACAAAGAGATTTTCTCTAAATGTCAATATTTTAAAGAGATTGTTAAAGGCGCTCTTAATTTAAAGATTCAGATTTGAGGACTGACACCATTGGGGAGTAAGTATATCCCATGATTCTTCTCTTTTTTGTTGAAGAAATGACATGAAGAGACATAACCTGTGCAGAGACACCACAATAAAATAGCATTCCATAGAACAAGCTTCAACATCTTGTGCAGACTTGCACTTGTCGACAGTTGCAAGAATTTACCACAAGCCTTTTAGTCAAAGGTATAGGTTACAAGAGTCAGGTGATTAATTAAGTGCCTTTTGATCTTCCCAATTTTTCCCTATAAGTTCATTTTAACCTAGTGTCAAGCACTTCAAAGTTTTTCACTCATCTTGTTGTGTTCATGTTCTAACCTCTCAAAGATGCAAGTGATGCAAAGACAATAAAACTGTTTTTCCTTTTGTTGGTCCTCAAAGTATGGATATGGATGATGCTGATCGTAGTGACAAGGTTGAACATGCACCAGAACTGACCATTAGCTTGTTGATGTCATCTAGTGCTCCAATGGCATCCAAGTCTTCTTTCTTATTCTTCTTCCAATTACGTGGAGTAGCAAAATTTCTTGTGGTGATCATCAAAGATAGCAAGGCGAAAGAAGTATAAGGTGGAAGTGCACAACCACTTCGGAGATGTACAAGAAAGGTTGTGAAGACCACTGTTTTAAATCTCGGCCGATATACCGGTATATCGGCCAAGATACCGGTGTTTTATCCAAAATGATACGGTAAGTGCAAAATTTTACCGGATATCATTTTTAACCGATATGCGCTGATATGGCACCACATGGCCGATATCCGAGATGAATATATCTGATATATAGCCACGTGACGCATTTGAGAAGCTTTTACAAATGCATTTGAGGAGATTTTATAAAAGGTAAGTATTTCCTGTGAGTTTATGACCCTAAACTTTCTTTAAGTGGTCTTATATGATTTATGTAGGCAATCAAATATATATTCTTCATCCGGTATGATGTCTGAAATGACGTGCGGTATTTAGTACCATATCGCGATATATCACCCGGTATCCGGTATATAATTTTGCCGACCGATATATCTCTGATATCCATATTTAAAACACTTCAAGACCCCTTAATATAGAGATGGAAATTCCATAAGCATGATTGTATTATCTCACTGGTATGCTAGATGATAATGAACCTTATTTTTCTCATAAAGCCAAAGGTATCCGACAAAGGAAAGATGTCATGCATGGATGAGAAGATGAGAGCTCTTGTGAACAAACTAAAATTTTATTCCAAAGTCTGTAGATGTGGTTTCATGCAAGTGGGGTTACAAGTTGAAAAGGGAAATGTGTGTTTGCGTCAGAGAGACTACTTTGAAAAATACAAAATAAACATAATCAACAGAATGGACCTATTACATGAATAAAATATAACACTAGCCCAAAACAAGATATTGACAGAAAGACTACGCTTGAAAAGACACCTTGACGTCTAAGCATAATTTGTGTTTTTACCGTGCCCACATCTGGCACTTATGACAAGACACTTACCTTGACAGATAACATCAGCAATGTAAAAGCTGATTGAACAGAAGTGTCTTTTCCATGTTGATGCACCTTAAATCACACAAGATGTAAAGAGAATCAGCATATATAGAAACAATTGCAATATAAAACTACGATCAAATACAAAAGGTGAATAGAAAAATGAGTAAAAGGAAAAATAATCTCAAGTCAAAGATTATCCTTAAACTAATAAGATAGACTCATTAGGGATATAACACGAATACAGTTTTACTACATACTTGTGTTACACAGCATAAAGAACTCAATGCACAGGAAAGAACAACGATATTTTTCTTTTCCATTCTGTGTTTTTTCTCTTTGGACAAATGAAAAATAAAATAAGGCTGATAACTCCCTCTCACCCCTATAGAGGAGAATTCCTCTAAACGTGGTGGTAGCATGCCTTGAACTTGTGACCTCCTCCATCACAAGCAAGCACTATACCAACAATCCCAGTTCACCGCAAACACAAAACTTGTCACATTAATAGCATCCTTCTTACCCAATATCCACAATATGTAAATATCTTTCAAGACCTGTTTCACATATCATAAGGGCAGAACATAAAGGGATAAGCTATTACACACAATGAAACTCCTGTAAAGGTTCTTGGTTAATATGTAAGCATCTCATTAAATATAGCAAACAACAATGTTGCAGAAATAGTGATAAAGCAGAATTCAATGTCTGAACATTACCAAAAGGGGTGAAATTTTAAGCCAGCAGCAATTAAACATTAAAGGATGCGAAAATGACTCATATTGCGAACTACAAGATCGCTAAGGGATAAGAAACTGGCAGTTGCTGCTTCAAAGTTCATCTTCTAATGGGGCAAAACAAGGAAGAATATTACAAACTTCTGTTGAATTTGTGTTTTTAAATCCCTTTATTAGGAAAAAATCAAGTTTCAAAATGAGCTCCTTTGTGCTCTTGTTCAATTTGTTCTTTATGTGGTGCTCTTTCACTTTAGTCCCACATTGGAAGGGAGAGGGGATGGGGACTGGTTTATATTGGTTTCTCTACAGCACAAACTTGAACAGATTTTTCAGATTTTGGCCCAAACACCTCCAACCCAGCCACACACACACACGTGGTGTGCGCTCTGCGGCTGCTAGGGCCTCATAATTTTGACTATTTTTCCTTTTTACTTTTTGTTTTTGACCTTCTAATTAGCCTTTAAACCACTTTTGAGTTTGTAAGGGGAAAGGAATGTTTTGTGAGGATTATGACGTGAATATACGTCATGAAGGTAGTCAATTAATGTCAGACTTGGCAGTTTTCTTTTCTAAATCTGTTTTAAGTCTGAGTTGGATTCAAGTTTTCTTTATTCTGATTGAAGGTGTTTTAAGTCCGCGTTGGATTCAAGTTTCCTTTATTCTGATTGAAGGAGTTTATTTACGACTAGGAGAATTTTATGGTTATAAATAACCCCTTAGGGGTGGCCTTCAATGTATTCCAAGAGAATCCTATGAATTTATAATTCTTAAGGGTCATCTAGATGAGAAATTCGTGAGAGAAGCTTAACCACAAGGGTTCGCTATTCTTGGCGGCCATCAAAGGCTTGTAACTTCTCAACGTGAGGTGTGAGTAATTCTTATTATACTCCCCCAAAGTTTTAATAAAGTTTCTCCCCCTTCTCCCGTGGACGTACACACGATCTGTATGATCGATGGAACCATGTTACATTGTCTGTTAGCTTTCTATCTACTTTGAAATATCTTCTTCTCTTTTTCAAGTTCTTTATTAGATCATGTGGTTCATATCCGCTACGCCACCCCGGTCGGTCCGGTCGTGGGGGCGTCTTCTCCTGAAATCACAACAATTGGTATCAGAGCATACAGATTGTTTTCCAACAATTGGTATCAGAGCAAGATAACTTGAAGATGTCTGCGATCAAGTTCGATATTCAGAAGTTCGATGGTGTCATCAATTTCAGAGGTGGCAGATTAGGATGAACGCCATCCTTATCCAGAACCGGTTGAAGAAAGCATTACTAGGGAGGGATAAAAAGCCTCAAGACAGGAAGGAATAAACTTGACAAGAGTTGGATGAAAAAACCTTGACAGCTATTCAGCTTTGCTTAGCGGACGAAGTGTTGGATGAGTTTTCTACAGAAAAAACAGCGTCCTCGCTGTGGGAGCGACTTCAGGATCACTATCTGAAGAAGTCGTTAGCAAATCAGTTGATTCTGAAGCAGCGTCTCTTTCTTCTTCGCATGCATGAAGGTACACCTATCAAGTCTCACATTGCAGAATTTTCCTCTATTATCAATGATCTAGATAAGATAGAGGTTAAGATAGAAAATGAGGATCAAGCATTTCACTTACTGTGTTCTTTACTTTCTTCATATAAGAGCTTTAGGAAAGCTACCATCTATGGAGAAAAGTCAACAATCAAGGTCAATGAGGTCAAGGAGCATCTACTCAATAAGAATAGAATTGACACCCAGTTGACGGGTGAGTCTCATCAAGATGATCCCACGCAAGTTCATCATTCAAGGGAGAAGTGTAATAACGGAAGTTCCACGGGTAACTCAAAATACAAGAATTTGACGTGCAACTTTGTCACAAAAAGGGCACATTAGATCGGAGTGTTGGCTTCGAAAGAAGAAACAACCAGATGCTAATGTCACTGAACTGGTTGAAGGAGATGAAGAACAGTGCGACGTTCTATCTGTTACAGACAGACCAGTTGGTAACAAAGATAGATGGGTCATAGATTCTGGATGTTCGCAGCATATTAGTTCCAATAGGAAGATGTTCTCTTCATACACTTCAGTTCAAAGGGGAGAAGTCTTCATAGGGAATTCCGCTACAAGCAAGGTGATTGGCGAAGGAATAATCCAGTTTTGGTCTCATGATGGATGCATCACTACTCTTCAAGGCGTTCGTCATGTTCCCGAATCAAGGTACAATCTCATCTCTCTTGGAGCCCTACATAGAGAAGGGTTTTGTTTCAGTTCGAAACGTGAACTTATGGAAATTTTCAAAGAGACCCATGTGATGTTTCAAGCCGAACATGTCGGCAATGCATATATGTTGTGAAATTCGGAGATTACAGTTGGTGAATTGCAGTTATCCTCGGCTTCAAAAGCGGTGGTTGTGGAACAATCGGAGACTATGATGAATTCGAGCTCGGATGTTCAATTGTACCCCGAAAGGAAATTGGGACTAGGCGCGCAACAAGGTAATCTAGATCGTTACTCCTATGGTGGAGCAAATTCTCATTGATCTTGCGTAAATCAAGGAGATCATTAGGTAATAAAGTTGAGGTTGGCCTGAACTTATTCGACCTAATCAACCCATGAGGGGTTTATGGAGAAAAGGGAGAGATGGAGATGAAGTCAAGTTTGTTCAATTGTGCGTGGATGCGAGCCCATGAAACATGGTGGCTATTCTCGGACTTGGACGTATTCAAGTCAAGGGGAAGATTATTAAGATTATGACGTGAATATGTCATGAAGATAGTCAATTAATGTCAGATTTAGCAGTTTCCTTCTCCAGATCTGTTTTGAGTCCAAGTTGGATTCAAGTTTTATTTATTCTAATTGAAGGTGTTTTAAGTCCGAGTTGAATTCAAGTTTCCTTTATTCTGATTGAAAGAGTTTGTTTACGACTAGGAGAGTTCTATGGTCTATAAATAACCCCTTAGGGTGGCCTTCAATGTATTTCAAGAGAATCCTATGAATTTGTAATTTCTAAAGGTGTAATTCATCTAGGTGAGAAATTCGTGAGAGAAGCTTAGCCACAAGGGTTCGCTGTTCTTGGAGGCCATCAAAGGCTTGTAACTTCTCAGCGTGAGGTGTAAGTAATTCTTATTATACTCTCCTAAAATTTTAATAAAGTTTCTCCCCCTTCTCCTGTGAACGTACACATTATCCGCTACGCCGCCCCGGTTGATCCGTCGTGGGGGCGTCCTCTCCTGAAATCACAACAATTGTTATCAGAGCATACAGATTGTTTCCCAACATGTTCAACAGTTCACACTACATTAACTAACCCAAAAATGAATCACAATTATAATCATAGTTAAGACAGGGAATAATGAGAAGGAACTGCCACAATGTTATTCTTTTCTGTTACTGGTTTTTCTCATAGGGGCTAATTCATCCTATACATAGAGGGTCTCCATGACTCTAAAATAGAGTCTCAATCTATCTCTACTCTCATACTCTCTTTCATATTCTCAATGTCATCATAATCATATTCACAATTTATTTTCTACATGTAGAGAAATAGAAACCCTAGAAAGAAATTGATTAATTTTCATAAGAGAAGGTACAAGGTGTGTGTATATATATATATATGAAGACAAGATGGGTATATGAGTAACCCAATAACCTAATACTAATAATCCAACTTAACACCCCCTCAAGCTGGAGCATAGAGATCTAACATGCCTAGCTTGTTATAAAGATTAGAAAAAAACCTGAAGTGAGACGGTTTTGGTAAGGAGATCAGCCAACTGCTTTGAAGACGGTGTGAACCAGAACGTAACCATCTTCTTTGTCAAAAAATCTCCGATAAAATAACAGTCTATCTCAATGTGTTTGGTCTTTTCATGAAATACAAGATTCTGGACAATGTAAATAGCAGACTAATTATCACAATACATAGGCATGGGCTCAGGCTGTCTGAAACCAAGCTCCGTCAGTAGATTTTTTTAACCACACCATCTCATGCCGTATAAGCCATAGCTCTATACTCAGATTCTGCACTCGAGCGAGACACAACATCTTTCTTTTTGCACCTCTAAGTCACCAGATTTCCTCCAACAAAGGTGCAATACCCAGTAGTAGACTTCATGTCTCCTCGGTCACCAGCATATCATGAATCTGAAATATCCAAAAATGCGTACATGCCCATATTTTCTGTACACTAATCCTTTTTCTTGACAACTCTTAATGTAAACCAGAACCCTTATCGCAGCTAACCAATGAGTCTTTCTGGGTTGATGCATGAATCTACTCAGTACCCCTACAGCAAAAGTTATATCTGGCCTAGTAACCATAAGATATATCAACTTCTCAATCAATCTTCTATATCTTCCTTGATCATCAAGTGCACGACTGTCATCAAATCATAAATCCATATATTGGCTTCTATTGGAGTGGTAGCAGGCTTGTATCTCAAAAAGTCTGCTTCCTCAAGAAGATCCAGAGCATAATTTCGCTGAGAAAGAAGTACACTGTGTTTTTGATGTGCAACTTTAATTCTCAGAGAGTATTTTGGACGTTGGACGTCCCATGTCTTTGGTCACAAAATGACACTTAAGATACTTCTTAGCCTCCAATAGCTCAGCTGAATCACTACCAATTAGCAAAATATCATCAACATAAACAGTAAGAACTATGTGCCAGATTTTGTGCGCCGAACGAAAATAGAGTGATCTGAATGATACCGGTAAAATCGAATAGCAGAGATGGCAAGGCTGAACCTCTCAAACCACGTCCTTAAACTCTGCTTGAGTCCATATATGGCCTTCTTGAGACGACAGACTTTTGTCCCCCTTGAGCAATATAGCCTAGGTTGCTCCATATAAACTCTCCTGAAGATCCCCATATAAGAAAGCATTTTTAATATCCAGTTGGAACAATGGTCATGACAGGTTAACAGCAATGGAGAACAAAATCATGATAGAATTCATCCTGGCAACTAGCGAGATATCACAAAATAATCGATGTCACATGCTGAGTATAACCTTTGGCCACGAGCCCGACCTTATATCTATCCACAGATCCATCTGGGCGGTACTTTAAAGTAAAGACCCAGCGATAGCCAACAACAACAGTATCTGTTGGTGCCAGAACCAACTCCCAAGTTTCTCTAGAAGTAAGGGCTTTCATCTCCTCATCCATAGCCTGCTTCCAGGCAGGTACCAATAAAGCCTCTGTATAAGACCTAATTATAGACTCAGAAGATAAAAATAGGGCAAACTGACGAAAAGTGGGGTTAAGGTGATCGTAAGAAACAAAATTCAAAATAAGATGACCAGTGCAAGACTGTTTATTTTTTCGAAAGGAAATGGGAATATCAAAATCAGAGGGAGATGATGACAGTAGAGGAGGACCGTCTACTGTAGAGGGGTTAGTCAGAACTGGTTCGGAGACAGGAACCTTTAGGCGATGAATGTAGACGTGTCTGAAATCTCGAACTGGCTTGGTTGCAAGGGATCCTAAGTTTCTATTAGCGGTATTGACAAAGAAACAGTAGAGCAGGTGTAGGCAACAGCATAGTCAGTGATGGAGGAATAGTCTCGGATATAGTGATAGGAGCCTGTGGAGAGAAATATGAAACAGACTCAAAGAACGTAACATCAGCAGACACCAAATACTTCCTGATGGAGGAATTATAGCACCAATATCCTTTTGTATTCTAGAATACCCAACAAAGACACATTTTATAGATCTAGAAGATAACTTATCTAGCCCATGAGACAAGTCTTGAACAAAACAAGTGCAGCCGATAACACGAAGTCTCATGGAGAAAGGTGTTTTGTTAGAAAAGACACAAAAAAAGAGATTTTTTTTATCGAGAACAGAAGAGGACATCCTATTAATCAGATGACAAACACTTAACATAGCATCAGATCATAAATATTTTGAGATACTCATATGAATCATTATGGTTCTAGCGACATCCAGAATGTGTCTATATTTGCGTTCAGCAACTCCATTTTGAGATGTATGAGAACAAGAGGTCTGATGAATAATCCCATTCTTGGAACAAAAAATAGATACATCTTTTTAACATATTCCAAGGCATTGTCAGTACAAAGCACACGAATTGAAGTAAAAAAACTGATTTTTTATTTCATTAAAGAAAAATTCAATAACACTGGAGACTTCTGACCTCTCTTTTAGGGGATACAATCACGTCATGCGAGAGAAGTCATCAACAAAGAAAGAAAATATCTAAAACCCTTAATAAAGGGTACCGATTAGGATCCCAAATATCAGAATGGACCAACTGAAATGCAGAACTACTACGATTATTGACTCGACTCTGAACGGTTAGCACGATAATGCTTACCTAACTCACAAGATTTACAAACTAAAGAAGAAATAGAGGACTCAACAAGAATAACAGACCAAAGCTTTTGCACTGAAGGTGACCCAAGCGCCAGTGCCAAAGTAAAACTGAATCAGGCTGACCTGCAGCCAAGCCAGCAGGGGTCACTCGATCATCCAAATAGTATATCCTCCTCGCTCATGCCCCGAACCTATCCTCTTCCCAGTCGACAGGTCCTGAAACACACAATGAGAATAGAAAAAGTTATTTTGTAGTTATTATGTTTAGTAAACTGGCTAAAAGACAAGAGACAAACAGAAAATCGTGAAACATATAGGACATCAGTAAGGATCAAGGATGGAGTAACTTGAACTACCACATTCCCTAATACAGAAGAATGGGTACCATCAGCAATTTTAACAGAGGGATGGACACGTGACAAATTTAATGAAACAATCTCTTGTTTAATACCTATCATATGGGATGAGACTCATAAGTCTAATATTCAGGGCTTTTGAGGAGAAACTGAAGCAGATGCATGAGTCACTGAAAAATCGTTCTGAGAGAACTCTATCTGTCAGAATCTATCATACTCCTCTTCCGATGGACACAGTGGAAGAGCCAGTAATAGCAGATGAAGAACTCTGAAGAGTACCACACAGGGCAGGAGAACCGCAATCAGATAGTTGTGCCCACTCAGGTCGACCAAATTTCTTCCAGCAATTTTTTGAGATGTGATTACTATGTCCACAATGCCTACATTGTCGGGAGCCTTTCTCAGAGGCACTCTGTCTGCCTCTATAAGATCCATGTCCACCTCCAACGAATCCACGTCCTCGTCCTCTAAAATCATGGCCATGGCCACGACCTCTGCCACGACCAGAAATCATGGCAGACTACTCAAATAAATATCGGATCCAGTAGAGACCCGTAAAACTCTCGAGAATGTGGTAGTCAATGTGGGAATACTATCTCCTCCCAATATCTGACCCCACACCTGGGTTCGTAGTGTAGGACTCAAACCAGACAGAAATTTCGATGCCGCTAGATCCTGACGATATCTCCTTAGTGTTGTCACATCAGTAACAGCAGGCTGATGCATCTCTAACTCACCAATAAGTCCCTTGGGTTCGCCATAGAACTCAGGCACAAATGTCTCCCTGTTTAAGCTCAAACAGGCGCTCATAGATCTCAAATACCCTCGATAGGCGCTCATAGATCTCAAATACCCTCGAGGGGTTCTTCTCATTGTCATACATCACCTTTAGTGTATCTTACATCTCCTTAGCAGCAGTCAAGATCACATTACCGCTAATCTTCTCCTCTAGATTGTTGAGAAGCCATGTCATCACAGAATAATCTCCAGTAAGCCAAGTCACATAAGTAGGATCTGTAATAGCAAGTGGATCTTGAAGGAGGTGAGCCAATTTGTTTTGAGCACCAATGAATATACAAAACGCCTACGCCCATAACAAGTAGTTGGATCCATTCAACTTCACCGTAGTCCCTAACATTGTCTGGGAACATAAGTCTCAACCATCGAAGAGATGATAGTGGAAGAGGAACTTGTAATCATATCCAATAGATAGATCACCAGAAATCAGACAGTACTAGCAGAAAACAGTCAGTAAGCAAAAGAAACAAGCAACTTAGTTATCAGATAGAGGCATAGACAGCCAGAATTGCATCAAGAAAATAATTTCCCAGCCTGAATAGCCAGATCAGGTGAAAAAATCTGATTTTTTTAGCAGTAAACAGATCAGATCTACCAAAGAAGTTCTGTAGAGCATCTAAATAGCCAGATCAGATATAAAAAATCTGATTTTTGAGTAGTTATAACCCTGTCTGAGATCTCTGGATAAGACAGGAGGGGGCGGCTTTAACTTTGAGATAGTGGAGGAGGCGGCGGCACACTGGAGAGGAGGCGGCTCCTTCTGGAAACACCTAGAGGAGGTGGCGGCTTCTTCTGGATGAATAAGAGGAGGTGGCGGAGGTGTTAGGGGTGGCAGAGGTGTTAGGGGGGTGGCGGCACTATATGGAAAGGTGGGAGGCTATTGTTTGAGGAGAAGGAGAATTTGAGAAGAAGGTAGTGGATTTTAGGGTTAGCGTTTTCTTGCTATGATACCACGTAGAGAAATGAAACCCTAAAAAGGAATTAATTAATTTTTATAAAAAAGATACAAGGTATATATATAGAAGACAAGATGGGTATATAGGTAACAACCAAATAACCCAATACTAATAACCCAACTTAACACCATACCAACTGGGTAACCTAAAGTGTTGTTTGGTATTGAAGCTCACCTCCTCGTGAGCCATTGTGTTACTCACTCCAAGGGCCACTTTACCCTTAAATCTTAGGAGCAAGCCTTAGCGTGAAAATCAGTTTTTGTTGTACAGAGCACCCCCAACCTAGCCTGGCACGCCACAAGCCAACATTTCTAAATTGTTGAAAATAAATTTTGAAAAATAATTTTATCAAATAAAAAATAAAATTTTTTTATTTTCTTGACAAGAAATCAACAAGAAATAATTTAGTAATAAAAGCAAACAAGCTATGTGTGGCTAACCAATATGCCCACGAAAGCATATGATGCCTTCGTGTAGGCAGCCAAGATAATTTGCTCCCTAACGATAATAGGGAGGAACTCCTGACTAGAAGGCAATTGGTAATGCATAAAGGTTGTGTCTCAGGCTCAAAGAATGACATAGCTGAACCCAAGAAAATAGGATGAAGTATATAAATACATTGATATATGATGCGATAAAAATGAGCTTTTCTTTTTGCAAGCTATGTTACTTCTAATCCTTCTATCTAACGGATTAAATCTCATGTGATTTGGGCAGCACAAACAAGAGAATAACATTTGAAAATGTTATTTTACTAATTTCCCTAATAACAGTGATTAATCTCGCCAAAAATAGAGATCCATTAAGGATTGACATGTTTCTCTCTATAAATTTAAAACTAAAATCAGAATAAAACTCAGATTAAATGAAAATTGTTAGGAATATGAGTTGTATAAGGAGTATGAGTTCTATAAGGAATAGTAAAGGAAGAGTAGGATTAGATTATATATATCTATATAATATAATTGAGTTGAGAGAGATCTGTTCAACCTTTTCTCCTAAATCTCTTTTCATGCTATTAAAGCTTTAAGGCTCAAATCCAAAGCAATAATTCTTCTTGCTTCCGCTTCTTTCTTTTTCTTCTCCACTGAAAACCCAAAGCCATAAACCCAACTCTGTCACCCACGCCTTCTTCATCTCGATAATAACATAACCCGAACCAACATGAAGCCATCTTGAACCTAACTTGAACTCATCTCGCCCTCGTCTCCTTCGTCTTAGACTCGAAATCCAACCCAAAGCCATCTCAAACCCAACCCCAACACATCTCGCCTTCGTCTCCTTCGTCTTTGACCCGAAATCCAACGTGAAGCCATCTCGAACCGAACAAGACCCCGCTCGCCTTTGTCTCCTTCGCTTCGACTCGAAACCCAACCGAAACCATCTTGAACCCAACCCGAACCCATCTCACCTTCGTATCCTGCTTCTTCGACTTGAAACCCAATCCGAATCCATCCAAATCCAACCCAAACCCATCTCCTCATCCCCCTCAATGACTTGAAATCACACCTTCGACCCGACCAGAATCCCAAACCCATCACTTCATCCGCTACTTTCTCCTCACCACGCTCGGGTTCGCTCTCGAATAGATCACCTTCCGACTCACCTTGACCACAACCTCAACCATGTTCTCACCTCCAACCCGCTCTTCGATCTCGCCCTCTCCTAGTCTTTGACTTCTTCACTTCTATATTCTGTTAAGTCCAACAGAGTTATAAAAAAAGAGGCCAGCAGTCACACAGAAGTTTAAAAAAGGAAAAAGAAAGAAATTTTCCGCC